>JAUZNJ010046243.1:10864-32079 GCA_034780135.1 Jordanella pulchra | reverse complement strand
TTCAAATGCATTTAATTGCCCAGCCCTAGTACAGAGCTGAAAAAGTAAAATCTTTACTAAGGCTATATGTATCACCTATTACCGTTGACCCTGACGACACCAGTCAGAGCTGGTGCTATCAGAACATTTTTGTTTTACTTTATAGTTTCTGTCACGATAGATAAATCTCCATTGTGGTTCAGGCTGATGGGGTTCATCACAGACGCTTTTAAAGCTCTGGGTAAGGTGTCAGTCCACTATGTTTCTCAGCTCCTCCTCTGAAAACAGTTCTACAAAATCACCTGATAAACCTTACTGTTTGAAGTTAAATCTAGCCTAAAATTTGCTACCAACGACATAGGCCGTTTCTCAATAAGAGTACTTCTGTGTTCTCCTGTACTCTTGTCCTCGTGAAACGTCATCAGCCTCAGCAGTACTGTTCCAATTCACAAGAACACAAGACCTAGAACGGAGAAAATCCCCGGATGTTCTTTTCGCTCCTCCCTCTTTACCGAGCAGGCATCAGAGCAGAGTTGCCAGCTAAGGCTGGCAGTTTTCCCGGGATGCACCGCAGCAGCAGCAGCGCTAACGGAGCTCAGAGTATTAAGCTAAAAGTTACTTTTCTTTTGCCGTTGTTCCACAAAAGTACGTTTTAAGATCATTCGAGACGAGAATATTATACATCTAAGCTTTACTATGTGTCCCATTTACTGATGTAGTGCATAGGTTTTAAAAAAGTTCCGATATTGAGAGAACCGTAGCGACCATTGGAGCTCCGAAGCTACCCGCAACCATAGCTAACGTTAGCCCGTCTGCAGCAGCCTTCTCTCAGCATAGCTGTGTGTGAACTACCGGTGGCTCTGATGGCGTTTTTGTTGTTTTGTTTTGTTTTATTCGGCAAAATGTCCATTTTATTTGTGTTTATCTGAGTGTGCTGATCATCATTCCTCAAATAAATGAGACTATTAACAATAGGAGTTTAAATGAAGCTCCAGACGAGCTTTTATTGCGGTGACGTCACGAGTACGCTTAGATTCCAATGGACACGAGATCTGTCCTGCGTGCTCCCGTTCTCTCCGAGTCCATACTTTTGGCGTTCTTGTGAAGAACCTACTTGGCGAGAACATGAGTCCATACTTGCGTTCTTGAGAATTGAGAAACGGCCATAGTTTATTCACTGACTGTGCTCCACTTATAAGTTACTGCCTACTTGCAGTTACCTTTTTACTCTGTTCTTCATTTACTCTCAAATTTCTGTACGCGAAAATGATAATAAACCTAAATACAGTTGTAAAATATGATGATATATGCCCATTAAAGCTTTACAACCTTTTGATCTTTGCACACAACAAACCACCACCTTGAAATGAGAAGAGTCCTCAGAGGGAAATATACAAGTTCTGACGGAAAAAAACTAAACAATCTGAGTTAAATCAATTAAAATCTCCAAATGCAGCAGAAGAGAGATGAACTTTCATTAACCAGCAATGAAAAACAGCAGCACTTACACCTGCGGTGGTGGTTGGCGTCACAGCTGTGACTCCCTGAGCCGCTGCTACAAGTTTACCATAACAGCTGTAAATCTCCACAACACTTCAATTCCTCGCTGACAGCATGTTCACAGCTAAAAGCTTCTTGCTGAACTTGGCAGGTTACACAAAAATAATCTCAGAAGTCAGCAAACTTTACACTAAGCAATCAACATGGAAACATACAGTAATTCTAATTTAAAAAAACAACCATCCGTATCCCGAGGCAAAAAATAACCCTGGCGCTCATGGTTGACGCTGTAGACATCAGAGTTTCCTTCTTTCTGCTACAAAGTTCTTTGTTGACTCTTGGAAAGTGCTTACCTGTCACTGCAGCACAGTTGGCTGTCAGAGCGAGTGTGACACAAGCGAGCCGGAGCAGCCTGCAGCCAGGACCTGCCATCAGTCACTGAGTGCCACACACGCAGACACAGAGATGTCTAACTAACCAGTCTCTGAGGTGCACAGCGAGGCCACCCTGAAGCCTCGATAGAGCTGCTCGGCATACAGCAGAGACGGCAGTGATGCTTCCCTGCTGTCAGCACTATCAGCACTGTATGTGTGTATGTGTGCGCTTGCCAGATAAGCTGCCCTCATACGTTCCTGTGAAGCAGACCAAACTTCTGTGAATGCCACCAGCTCTCTGCTGAAACTGCACTTCAGCGCCAGATGCTGCTTTTTCCCTTTTTCTCTCCTGTTTTTTTCTGCTGGCAAAGCACATTTCTTCCTCTAGTTCTTTTCTCTCAAAGGATGGCCACATCAGTGCCAACAGTGAAAAACCACTTCCCCCATTTCCTCCCCTCTCTGCTTCCTCACCATCAGGGCTACCTGTGCCTGCAAAGCACAAACACACACACACACATACACACACGCTTAAAAATGCTACAGAAGACAGGATGCAGGTTTAAAGGGGAGGAGTGTTACTATATGTGCACTATATGGCTAAAAATGTCTATACAGGTTTTGAAAACGTGTAAATTGTGCTGAAGAAGCTTTTCACTTTAAATCATTTCATTGATCTGAGTTGATGTGACATCAAATTAAATGTTTTTGTAAAGAAAGTCTCTGTTTTAATCCACATCTTTTCACTGCATCTCCAGAAACGCAGGTTTGTCAGGTCAAATTAATTCGAAGAGAGGCATAAATCTATGGGCCAGAGATCAGAGCCCTTTAACCACTAAATGAATGCCATTAAATGGTAAAGCTCTCTTTTTATTAGAAAAATACAATAAAACTAAAAATTATAAAGTTCTTAATTAAAAAACATCAAACAAACAAATACCACAATTACTATTTTTTTTCCGAGCACAAACTTTCATCCATCCATCTTCTCCCGCTTCATCCGTCAGGGTCGTGGTTGGGGCGGTGCCTCTCCGGCAGTCTATGGGCGTAAGGCGGGGTACACCCAGGACAGGACTGTTGCTGGGCAACACACAGACACAGAACCATGCACACACACACTCACACCTAAGGACAATTAAGAGATGCCAATTAACCAAACAGTCATGTTTCTAGACTGTGGGGGGAAGCTGGAGTACCCGGAGAGAACCCACACATACAGGGAGAACATGCAAGCTCCCTACAGAAAGACCCCAGGCCGGGACCAAACCCAGAACCTTCTTGATGCAAGGCAACAGCGCAAGGCAAGGCAAGGCAAGGCAAGGCAACCTTCATGGTTTTTGGATTCTGCAAACAGAACTACTTGTGACTTATGATACAAAAAGTACATCTACTCCTGTCAGTCTTCTGTAAAGTACAAATGTATGTAGCTGAGGCTAACAGTTGTCCTGAATCAGATTACTGCGGACTAGATTGATATCTACAGCTTTTGGTATTTAGTTGCTTATGAAATGTTTCTTTTCCAAACGAGTGTCTGTTTCCAGACACATGGCGACAGAGTCTTTGATAAACTCACATCTTGCAGAGTTTGCAGGTCTGTTTGGCTCATGCTAACTGGCTTCTTCTTCCTGTTTCTGATGCAACTCGACTGAAAGTCATCATCACAGCGTCAGTTTCCCTTTCTTAAATTTTCTTTGGGGGACTTCAGTGGTCCTGCTTGCCTCCTCACCAGAGCTGTGCTACTTTCTCTTGACTGTGGAGAGAAGAGCCGGCTCAGTGTAACCAGGTTACAGTAGATATAGGACTTGGCAAAGGACAGAGTACCTCAGACTACTATGTTCTGCGTTTTGTTCTAGATTCCTTTTTAATTTGCTAAATTCGGGGATTCTTTCCCCGTGTTTCACATTGCGGAAAATCATAGGGTCCTATATTTTTTGATGCGTAATTACACCCTGCTTCCAATTTTTTCCACAAAGTCGTCCCTAAAGCTGTTTTTTCAGGCTTCATAATGCCCTCTGTCAAAGAGCAGATGAATTAATATTAAACATAAAGGTCGTCCCTGTTTAGTAAATCAATCACTAATGCATACATTTGTTGCTCTGGATGTATCGAAGGGTACGGGTTGGGGCTAACGAAATAACAAAAACTAGAATTAAAAAACATTTTCTTTTTCTGAAAGGTAGTTTCCTCTCCACTGCTGCTGCATGTGTGTGAGGGATTGCTGTAGAGTCAATGACTTGATGCAATCAGCTGGATTTTCTTGGATAAAAACTTTAGAACATACTTTCACTGTATGATCTGTTTTGTCCCTGTGAAGATCATTGAGATGAAGTTTAGTGAATTGGCGTTTTATAAATAAAATTAATAGAATATTAACTGAAATAAAAATAAAAACTAGGCATCCCCCCACCCCCCCAAAAAAAAAAGAAAACTAAGGGAAACTGTAATAAAAGTTTACAAAACTTTACAAAACAAAGAAAAGGTGCTTCAGTTTTACTTGTGCTTATAATGCATTAATATGAAGTCTAGTTACCAGTAGTTTTCGATTTCCTTTTTTGGCTGTACCGCATTATTCCAGCAGAGGGCAGTACGGCAGGCAGGTCATTTGTTTTGCTGCAGCAGACTGTCTTTATCTGGGATTTTATCTCTGTTTTGTTTTTTTTAGTCTGGTATTTAAGTTTAATTACATAAAAATACTGAAACCAATATTAACTAAACTGAAACTAAAAATAAAGTTACTGAACCTGCCAACAAATTCTAAAAATAAACTAAAGTAGAATTAAAAACCATTTAAACCTTTTTTGGAGATGCACATGCCACACTTTTCAGACTTTTGTATTGGAAATATGTCAAACCATGTGTAATTTTCCCCTCCATTCAGTTTAGCACTGCTTTGTGTTGGCTTCACATAAAAAGACTTTAAGTACTCCTTCGTTTGCAGATGAAATCTGACATTTTATTAAGTTTTAAATCTAAGGTAGTTTGTCAAGTTTGGATTTGTTTAAGATGGAGAAAAAAAGAGTCCTATTTGTGGCTGGAAGAAAAGTGGGCTTCGTCTCAAGGCTTTCAGGGCACAGTAGCCCTCGGATCAAATACATCAGAGATGAACTCCTTAACAGTTTGCTGTGCGTGACGACAGTGTGCATGTGAGCCCTGGCTATTCTGGGATTGTCATCTTGTTAAACCAGATTAACTGTCTATGTTTGATGTCATGGCGCCCACCTGAGAACAGCAAACACACACATACACACTGGATCACAGGAGGAAAATCAAAGAGCAGATTTCTGTGTTTATTGTAGATGGTTTTGAAAACACAGACAAGCAAATGATTCAACAGGTGATTAGAAAAGAGAAAATGAGTGGAGAGACGTTAAAAGAGGACAGAGAACAAATTATTCTTGATTTTGTTTTATTAAACAACACAGAAGACGGATAAAAGACATGAAACACAATTTATGACTGAAAAACATGACATTACACTCATGCGCTGATGACGTAAAACCATACATGAAGTCTACCATAAGAAACAAACGTTTGCTGCAGTGCTGACCACAGCGCTGCAGCAACACCTCTGAAAGAACAGCTGAAGCAGAGCTGCTGAGAATTTAGGGCTTAAAATATCGTTGGCTCAGACAGAAAGGTTTAGATGCAGAAAACTTCTTCTTTGGTGCAAAACAACACTCAGCAGTCAGTCACGAGCTGCTCTGAACGCACATCAAGAACAAGCGAGACATCCGGTGCCCTCCAGGAGCTTTTGTAGCTACAGCACTGTTTTTCAGAGTTCACAAATTCACCCATACACAAGTTCAGAAAGACTGACAGGTTATCAGATAGTGGGAAACATATAAATAACTGGGATTTCATATTTTTCCTCAGCTCACCAGAAACGTCTTTTCAGAATGCAGAGCATGATTCCCTTTCCAACATAAAAGCTCAGTGTTTTATAATATTGGACACAGAAATTGGGTGTTCAGAATCCTTAAAGCAATCCTCTGATGATATTTTCTAATTGAAGAGCCCAGATAAAACAGCAAATAAATTGTTCCACCCTATTTTGTTACAGCTGATTTTTTTATATGTCAGGCAGAAAAAAAATCTACATTGTTCCTGTTTTTCTCTACTCCCAACCTACTACAGGTGGATGCTAAAATATTCTGTAAAATCAATCGGATTCATTCCAGATGCAGTTTCACACCTACAGAGCATCATGATTTGGTCTGTTTTTAGTTTTCTATTTCTATTATCTCGATTTTTTTATTTTTCACTATGCTTTTGTTTCCTTTTCATTCACACATTTTCATCAAATAAAAAAAATAAAGTGTGAATTTTTAAATTTGGATGATCAGCTGGACTCTTGTCCTTTTCTAGTGTTATTGAAATTTAAAAGCTAAATTTAGCAGGTTTTATACCATTAAAAAAAAATTAACATTCCAAAAAAAAACTATCCATTAACCAGCTTTGTTTTTTTGTCATCCCTCTACAGCAGACAGTGCTGAGTCTCATGTTTTAAAAGCACATTTCATAATGAGACCTAAACTAACTATGCAGCTCTATCATCTGCAACAAGAAACCAAGCTTGGTGTTCGTTTTGAAAGTTGGTGTTCAGACATATAAACCAGATGTAAACAAATAAAAATAGTAACTGTGCAAAGGTCTGCTGCATTTTTTAAAACAAGGTTTGTTTTGTTTAAAGAACTTCTAGAACAACCAACAATGAGGAAAATCATCTGCAGTGATGGAGGTGATGTCGTCCACATTTATTGGATGTATATTAAGCATAAAAATGTTGAATCACAGTATTTCTAATAGTCTATTTCCTATTAAAATAACATGACAGTTTTAGAACAAAAGTAAACATAAAAAAATAAGTAATAAAACATTATAAGTTATTGAGATTTGCTTTCAAAAACTGTCATAAATTGAAAACTTTCTTTTAAGAATAATCCCGCTCACATCACTGTTTGTAATATCTTTTTTTTCTTATAAAAATGTTTGAATAATGGCGACCCAACATAGTTCCTGTAAGGCCACATGGATTATAACTTTACTTCCATGCCTACATTTATTGTTATTGCAATGATCTGTTTATCAATAAAACTGCTAAAGCTGCTTTATTGATAGGCTCTATAAAACTCCTGTTTTTATTCCAGCGGATTGCAGAAGTTGCTCAAAGGTACCTGCAGTCAGGTGGTATAAAAATAACCACAGGTGTGTGTTTTTTTTCTATTCCTCTCTATTGAAAGCCAAAACTGAAAGATTGGATGGAAATACTTCCGAAAGCTTCAGATCGTAGGTGACATTGGGAAGAATATAAAATAAATCACTTTTTCAGTAACATCAGATATTGTCTCATTACATAGATAAAGGTAGAAAAAAACTATTAAAACCAGAATTCCTGGAGATTATTTAATTTTTCTTGCTATATTTGTAAATATGTTGTTTAGTTAAAATTTGAGGCAATCGTTTAAATACGTTTAATATGTAGCTGGAAGTAGGTTAGAGTCTCCTTGTTATAATGCTGGCTTGTTTGTCATGTTTTGAGAGAGATTTTCTTTTCCCATAATATTTATGTAAACTAGACCTACAGCAAAAACTATCATTACTGTAAGACCAGAGCTGTTTGCAACATGTAATCTGCAAAGAGTTACCTCATGTTTTTAGGTCAAGTCATATGCAAGGATAGAACAAAAGGGATCAGTTATTACAACTTGTTGTGACGGGAGCCTGAAATGCAGATTAGTGTTTTTAATCTATAAATATATTAATAACGGAAAGCAATATGTTTATTTTCCTGTTTGGAAATTCAGTATTTTAGATATAAATTTAATCTTAATGAAACATTCCAGTTAATATAGGTTTACATCCAGAGGCAAAGAAAGAGTTCATTCAAATCTGTAAAAGTGACTTGTCCTTATGATGCAAAAGGGACGGGACACAGTGAGAACATGTCATGAGTTTTGTTAAGCATCAGTGAGGCATCCTGACCAGGAGAGGCTGCAATAAGCAGGCAGTCATTTACGCCTGTTTATTACTGTTATTTACTTTGTGACTCAGATACGAACATGGAGCAGATAGAAGCAGAGCAATGTTTGTGACTCGGGAACGTGGACAAACTTATAATAAATACCTAAAATAAATAAAGTGCTACTGATCTGAAAGGCACAGAGTTGCTCTATAGTCCAAGAAACCAAACCACAGAAGTCCCTAATTACTCTTCTCCACCTTCTCAGTCCTATTGTTGTTCAAAATTAATATCCTTTATGTGTTTTACTTGTAGCCTGACAATCACTCATTTAAATGCATACGTTTATTTTCCTTGTAAATAGTCTCTATTATATTCACAGCCTCATACACTTAGTCATTTGCTCCCCAGTCCACCTCTGGCCCGTCGTCCAGTCTGAGGATGAGGTAGGACAGCAGCTGGAAGAGGTTCTGCCACAGCAGAATAGCCACATAAAAGTAAATGTCGCTTACGTCCGTCTGGCACACGTCTCCAGCGAAGCTCATGTCGCACACGCAGATGAACTTGTTGATCAGGTTTCGACAGTAGCCTCCGTTCAGACATGGGTTGGATTCACACTCATCCACTTCCTGCTCGCACCTGGAGACATGACAGGAAAACAATGTTGTGTATGTAGCTAGCTAGCTTGAAAACAGACACCTGATCTTGTTTAGCTTTGCTAATCTATAATGAAGGCTGTGTTTTGCCCCATCATTAATGATTTTTTCCTGTCATGTCCTCCTCATTTCAGGCTTTGATGTTGGTAGAGATTCTGCTCAAGCTGTTTGACGTGGTACTTTTTTCCACAGCAAAAAGGTTTTTAAACATCACAAGAGCAAGAAAGCAGATATAAAATGGATATAGGTCAGTTTATTTAAAATTCAAAGTAACTGATAATGGAAAACAACTTGATTTATATTTCAAGCTGTTTAGGAACGACCAGAAGAGAGCTGCAGTTCTGCGTTTTAGCCACAGGTGGCAGTATCTTTAGAAGACTCCGCCTCTTTAAGACAAAATCATCTGTTGTCTCACAAGATTAGCCTTCTTTCAGATTACTTAAATGTTTATCTGTTTATCTACCTGATCTTTTTGTAGATTATTTTTGATTTTACAATGTTAACCTGACCAAAGCGCCTTTACACAACATTCAGTCATTAATGCACACATCCAGGGTTGATTTTCTCTACGGAAGAGCCCAGCCACCCTTGGAAACTTATTACTGCCACAAGATCTCATTACATGAGTTATGAAACAGATTCGATGAGCATTGGTGAGGGCAGGACCGTAGACCGACCTTTAAATCTGCTGCATCCTACCTGTGTCCAATGAATCCTGCAGGACAGTCACAGGAAAGCTCTCGGTCTGTGCAGTTCCCTCCGTTGAAGCAGGTGTAATTTCTGCGCTCATCCCCACACACAGAAACAGGCAGCTTGGGCTTGCTAACAGAGAACAGCCAGTGCTTAAACACGTTTGTTACTGATGTTTTATTTACAAGGTTCCAGCACATTTTTAAACGTCAATATATCTCTATTTTTTCTAACACATGAGCTGCAGATGTGGTAAAGGCTTTTCCACTGTTTGCTGTCTGAAGAAGCTCAGATCACCTCTGTTTTAAATCTAGGATGACTTCTTAAAAACTAAGACATTTTTAAAATAAGCAGTTAAAGTTCCTGTTTTAGCATCTGAACCAGCTTAGATAACACTTCATTTAAGATCCACTGTTCCAGTTTAGGAGTCAGAAAACTCAACAAAACAACTACTAACAAGTGATGTTTCAGTTATTTATTCACAAATCAGGGATAGAGTCATGTCTAAAACTATAAATTAATAAAATATTTTAGATATTGTGATTATCTTTCATTAAAAAGAATAAGGAAGCAAACAAACAAACAAATAAAAAACACACTTCCACACTTATCTTTAAAATAAAATAGATATTTTAAAGATAAGTGACTTTTTAGCACTTTGCAGGATTTCTCCATTTGAGCCTAAAACCACATGCACCTGGATGATTAGTTTAGCCTCCTGCTGTTTACCCAAAAAGAAACTAAATGCAGAATAATTATAGACCAACATATTGTCTCATAAAAGTGCAGGAATCAAGATTCCAGAAAACAATCTTTCTGCAACCTGCAATCTGTTGGCAATGTGAAAGTCACTCCACATTGGATATAAAAATAGGCACTTATCTCTGAAAAGGTACATTTTTGTTTGCAAAATCTTCTGTTTGGATGGTTGAGATGTTTTGAACAACAGCTGTCACTCATTTGAAAGAGCGGTTGGTTCATTTTGACAACAATCATAGTCAGAGGGAGTGTTAATATTTGCTTTTCTTGGCATTTTGTTGCACACAACTCTACAAAAGAACAGGATGCGCTGTGCATGACATGTGAGAGACAAATATCTAACAGGAAACAAACACCTGGGAACGCTGGAAAAATAAATAAAGAAAAATAAAACTCACATTTTTCTGACAACGATGTACCAAGGAGGTTCTTCCTCCCGTTCACTGCAGAGCAACAGAAAGGGAAAAAACATTTGAAAGGAGGAAGAAAGAAGCACAAACAAGTGAGACAAACAAAGGAAAGTCATTTTGATGAAAACTATACAGCGAAGATGTTCCTTGTAAAGGGAGATCGCTTCAATGGCTGCTTTCTTAGCGAGAGACTTGCAAAGATTTTATCCTTGCAAAAGAGGCAAAAAAGGCAGGAGGCTGTGTGTTTACAGGATAAATGTTTGGAGGCGTTCCCCTGCTGGTTCTCAGAGGCAAACCGTAGATGACAGGGGAGAGAAACTGGCGTCGAACCAGAGAGACTGAGGCCTTTTCTGGCTGACACTAGAATAGAAATGCAGCTTCTGAGACGCTTACTGCAACTGTGGTTGAAGTGCTGAACAGAGGCAGAGATGTGGAGACATTTACAGTGAAGGGTTTTGTTTTTGTGTTGTGCTGCGGTCCCTTGGCTGCGAGATTTTACAGCATTTATTTGTGTATTTTGTGTTTACTAAGTAAGGTTTAGTTCTGCTTTTTGAAAACATTTTTGGTGCATTGAAAATATGTTAACTAGAGAGATTGTTTATTGTCTGAAAATTCACATTTTCCACAAGCTTTATACTTACAAGGAAAAAGGTGTTGAAGCCAAATATTTGCATTCCCTATATAAAAAGACCCAGAAGCCTTTTTTTCTCACTATCTGACAGTAAATATGAGGAATTTCTTTTGGGTTAGTTAGGATTAATATATAAATACTGGATGGGTTTAATGTTTATTAAGATTTGAGATGTGGATTTGTTCTTATTTTAGTCATAGTCAGAGGTTTGATTTTGCTATTAATGTACTTTTCAGCTGTTTAGGGAAGCTGAGATGATCTTATCATTTTCATTAGCATAATTAGCCTCATTTGAGTTTAACTGGGGCAAAATAAAGAATGTATTTTACGGTAACCACACAACCAAATCACTGTGTGACGTAATAAAAAAATCTAAATAAATTGGAAAAAACGATTTATCTCTGTAAATCTGCTTCATCCTTGAGAACAACTCCTACTGCCTCACTGTGCCAAGTCTTTTCAAACAGTATGTGATGGGGAAAATTTCACACTCTATACCTGAACGTGAGCTTGCTGTTGTTCGTTTAATTCGCAAACATATTCAACGAAGCAGACGCCTGCTAGACGAGGCTAGATGGGCTCCTCATCTTCCAGACTTCTGTGTTTTGGTAAGAAGCTAGAAAACCTTTTAGTTGAAGGTTATTTTAACAATGCTTCTGTTTGTGGAAAACTGCCTGCTTTGTTTTAATAAGCGGTGCATGAGACTCTCCCTGGTTTCCTTTTGGTCCTTAAGTAGTGCAATCCTTTGTCTGACCAGAGCAGACTGAACATTAGCAAAGACTCCATCTTCTCCCCCTTGCAAGCATTAATAAATGCTGCTTGAATGAAGAACATTGGTCTCATTTCTTGCTAAATAAGACAGACTTTTAGTTCAGATGAAAATGTACAAACACCAAGATAATGGTCCCTATTACCGAAATGTTTATTTTTATCAACCCCAGAACAACAACAGAATATCACATGAAGTTGGTAAGTTGGGTCTTTGTTCACAGTGAAACAAGTCCTGTAACAAGACGGCATGAAAAGCCACACAAAAAGGAAGAAGACACTCCTCCAAATTCACACAATAACCAGATTAGAGTTTCAGACACACAGTAAAGAAAGCACTGATGTTTTCTGGAAAAATCTCTTTTGGTCTGAAGCTTGTAAGCTGTAGAAAACTATCCCAAATGTGTGGAACGAGGGTGGCTCGATTACACTGTGTGGATGTGTTGATGCAGGAGGAACTGCTGCATTTACAGGACAGAAACTATCTCAGAACATAGAAGACACCTGGCTCTAATTTAAAGCTTAGCCAAAACTGGTTTCTTCCATAAACAAGGAGTCCAACGGTGCCTGAATTAGTTACGGACAACAAAGACCATGACTGGACCACAACCATTAAAGCCTTATCTCCTCTCATAGAAAAAGTGTTTTCAGAGTTAGAAGCATCTGTAAGGGAGGCCTCCATAAAATATAACTAAGGTCCACCGGTTCTGTTCGGAGGAAGAGGTTTTGGTTGCATCCTATAACCAGTGACTATGAGCTGGGATCAGGTTATTAATCAAGGTTTTACCTGGAAGAGCAGAGAACCAGTTTCTACAAGTGGAGACACAATCTACACAAATGAACCAAACCTGCAGTTACAAAGTGGTTTAAGAGAAGCAAAGTCAATGTTATAGAGCCACTATTACAAAGCCCTGATCCGAGTCTCAGGAAATGTTTGCTGGCCTGTTGAACTGACCCAGTTACACCAGTTTCGTTACAAGAAAGGGGTCAAAATTTCAGAAGATTTTTGTGAGAAACTTGTCAAAGAAAAGTATTTGACCCATGTCCTATGTGTTAAAAGGCAAATCTACCAAAAATGAATGTGTGGAATTATCTAGATTCAGAAAACTTCTGAAAAGCTGCTTATTTTGCCCCTCTGGTTATTCTGATATTGTAATGTTTAGTTAATCTGAAGACAAAGGGAAGAGAAGTCTTTCCTCTGTTACTTCATAACAGAATCAGTAGAAAACCCCCAGTACTGACCTGCAGAGGAGTCCAGTGTAGTTCTCAGGACAGAGGCAGGCGTATTTTCCTGGCCCATGGAGACAAGTGGCCCCATTGGCACACAGGTGGTTTTCGCACAAATCCACCTCTTCCTCACAGTCCACACCGGTGTAACCGAACTCGCAGGTGCACTCGTAGGTTAGTCCGTTAACGGTACAGTTACCGTGGACACAGGGGCTCGAAGCGCAAGTGTTTATGAGGACTTCGCAGCGCCTCCCGGCCCAGCCTTCAGCACAGGTGCAGTTGTAGGTGTTGAAAAGGTCGTGGCACTGGCCGTTGTTGAGACAGGGGCTGGGCTCGCACACTGAAGCCCCTCTGCAGCCAGGGAGCGCAGGTTCTGCTGACGATTGAACAAACTGCTCCTCCTGTAGCCGTGGGAGGTTTACCTCCCAAGATCTGAAGTAAGGCAGAGCAATGTCTCCCAGCTCCACTGTGCCCAGGCAACCAGCTAGAGACCAGCCAGCGTGAGGAGCCAGGCCACCCAGGTAGATGTCCACCCCTTGTCTAAGGAAGTTCAGGTTCCTGCCCTGGCTCCTGGAGATGCTGGCTTCCTCCATTTCCTCATCCAGCACCAGAGTCCAACGAGAAGACTGAGCCCACGGTGCCGTCATAAACAGATGGACAGTGTGCCACTCACCATCAGTGATGCTCTTTTTGCTGCCGAGGCTTACTGTCGACAAACCCTCCTCTTTCTCCTTCTCTTTATCCACCTCCCCCAACTCATTAGGGCCTCCAGAGGAGCTCTGAAGCTCCATGGAGAGCATTCCATCCTGAACAGAGACCGTGATGAAGGAGGAACCTTTCTCTGCATGTAGGATGGCTGCATTACGCTTCCTTGTGCGAAGGGTAAAAGTCACGCTGGTGATGTTTTGGAAAATACGTCCATTTCCCTGATAGACCATCACAGTGCTGTCATTGAGGAAAGTTGCATTGGAGTAACCTAAAGAATTAAAAGGTAAACATTGGAGGGAAAAACCTTTTCTTTAATCTTTGCAGATAAAAAAAAGTAATAAAATTAAAAAAAAAATCCTTTATCGTCCTTCAGTGGAGACCTGTAGTGTGATTATATGGGTAACAGGTCCAATCCAACTACATACATACATCATTACTGTGATTCTGCTGTGTAAACCCCGATGTAAACAATACTGTCTAGTACCTTTAGTACAGAGTGTCTCTTTGAAAGTAATATGCGTTAGTTGATGTGATTAGCTAGTGCTTTTGATGCCAGATAAATGTTGCAAATAGGTCAAATTTTCAGGAAAGGGGTCTCAGATTTAATGATGATGACAGATCAGTGTTGTTGCTGCCGCCCTGAGCCCCACACACCGGATCTACCAGGAGCGAACAGCTGATCTCTGGTGTTACAGTAGGAGTGTAGGCGCTTCTAGAGTCAACAACATGCCCGGCTCTATTATTTGTATTAAACAGAACAGTAAAAACAGGACGATGAAACAGGCTGCCTGCTCATGTGGTGCAACAAGTAACTTGATAAATAACTAAAACTTTTTCTTCATACATGTTACTAATATGCTACTAATCATTATTCACCATATATTAAAGATCCATCTGAAGAAACATTTCACTGGAGCACTATGATGTCACCTAACTATAAAGGGAAGTTTTGAATTCACAGACCTTTTACTTAAAACAGTTTTAAAGCTTTACTTGGATGTAGAAAATATTTTCAGGCATTATTCATGGTGGGAGACAATAAAACAAAACAGTATTATAAATCTCACAGTATGGTTTTATAAGGAGTTTTTTAGCACTTATTTTCAGCACCTTATACTATGTCTGTGTTCGGCTGGCCATTTTAATGTCTTTACTTAACTTTGAATAGTTTAAATGGCCTTAAATAGATGTCAGCGCCCTTAAATAACCCTACCCATGTTGAGCTTATCAATGAAAAAAAGAGACAAAGAAACGTCTCCGATCCCTCTGAGAAAAGTATAAAGTAGCTTTGGATCAGCCCTGCTTTACGGATCGGATACGGAATACCGTGAGGAGAGATTGAGGCCAGCATCTAAATAAAACTGTTGTGACATTCAGTCACATAGAGGCAAGAATGTAACTGGTAAATCCTAAAACAAGGTCAACCATTAGATAACATACAGCACATTTCCCTTCTGCTGGAGGTCAAAAACTTTTGCTTTTATGCAACAAAGAAATGTTTTTTATTCAAATTCTGAGTTTAAGTCGAGAGGGAAAACAAAAACAAACATGTCTTTTCCATTTAATTTCATGGCCAGCTTTCTCAGCTGTGCAGGTATGTGGGAGCCACTTACATTCATATCCCTGCCTCAACATCTTGCACTCCGATGTTGCTGGGCACGGTGACATCTCGCACCACTTTACCTCCTCGCAGCGCCGCCCTGCTGTGCTGCTGGGGCAGGTGCAGGTGAAATCGTCCCACTCAGAGAAGCAAATGCCCCCGTTTAGACATGGATTCCTCTGTAAAAGAGAAACAAATAACAGCTTGTGTATTTTTTCTCCAGGGTTCTGCACCTATTTCTTTTATCATTGTTGGGTAATCCCTTAAAGCAAAATATTTAAATATAATTTATAAAAACAAATGTAACTACACCATCAAACAAACATACATCTTTGTTTTAGGTTAGTTAGTTAAACTAGTCTCCCAGATGGCCAAGTAATGAAAACAGAAATGGTTTTGAACCAACAATAACCAGTTAGTTCTACTCTCCATTAGGAAAACCAAGCTGTATGTTTCTCACTTTGAAGGGTCCTGGTCCATCTCACCTTAGTGCATCTACAAACTGCAAACCGGGGTTTTGTTGCTTTTGCATTGATGGCTTCTTTATTATTGAGGCCTCTGTTTTGCTCCTGAACCTGATCCACTGTTCTTACTGATTCCTCTTGAGTTTTCCTCGACAGAATGAAAAAGTTTCTTTAATTGTCTCTTAAATTGAGAATAAAAGTACCTTTAACATCCCATGGTGGATGATTTTAGGATTAGATTGAGTTTGGCTTGATAAATTCAATAAGCCTCATTAATCTAAAGCTTATGGCTCTACATGATCACCATCTAGGCTTTCCCCAGTTTAGGCCTAAGGAATGTTGTGTATGTAAATGTAAAACATTTAAAGAAAGCAATGAAATAAAATATCTAAAGATTCTGTCTCATTCTTCTTTTCTTTTACCTTAAACAGTTAAGTTATGTCTGATTTCATTTATTTATTGTACTACTGCCACCGTCACTTGATTACCTCTGATACTTTATTACTTCTTCTGATCACAATAATATCAAAAAGTTCAGTATTTTAAGGCCATAACAGGACTTCTGCCATTTATAACTTTGTTTTACATTAAAAATATATATATTATACTATAACACTCATATTACATTACTAAAGCTTAAGTGAAAGAAGGCTGAAAGTTATTCAGACATCTTGTTCTTCTGGAGGCCTATTATACTATCTGCCATCTACTGTGCTTTAAAAGATTTGATCCTTCAATATTTTTGGAACTTTAAGAAGCATAATTTCCTATGTTTAGCTCCCCGATGTTTGCCCACACGTCTATCAACGTGCAACATAGGTGCTCTCTGGGTGTTGCTTACTCTGCAGGTGTTGTCTCCAGAGCAACCAGCGGTCACGTTTCCCATAAAATCAAGAGGATACGAGCTCACCGAAGCGTCCAGCCCAAAAAACTGCAGCCTCCTGTCGTTGATCCTTAAATCCTGGATGCATCCTTTGAAAAATCCACCAAACTCAGAGGCGGTTCTCTTCTGCAGCAGATCTCCGACAAAAGCGCTGTCGCCTGCTTGGACATCAACGGTTCTTACTTCTATTTCCCCTTGATTTTCTCCTGCTACAAACAGCGACATGTGGGCATCCAGAACTTCTACATGTACAAAGTGGACCTCTCCATCGTTGATCGCCCTTCGTGCCTTTAGGCTCTCAGAGTTATGGAGACGAACTGTGACTCTGCCATCATCAAGCCACATGTGGAGGTACGGGCTGCCTCCGTTGGCAAGCACCAGAAGGAGTCCATTCGGTTTCCGCGTGCGCAGGAACAGGGAAACGGAGAGGTTCTGACCCAGATCATCGGTGATGGTGAAGGCTGCAAAGCTGTGAAAGTCCTCATTCCCAAAGCGAGCAGTAACATGCTCTGCAAAAAAAGATAAAGTCTAAATCAGTATCACTTTATTTTACCCCAAAATGCAAAATATGCTTTATCTTTCTGTCCATAAAGTCTAAATATATTTAGGCTATTAATAAGTATAATATATTGGAAAAAATAATCCTTTTTTGATTTTTTGATATACTACAAACTTTAATGTGATGGACAACAACAAAATGATGCAAAAAAATAGCAAAATGAAGGTAAAAAGAACAACAGTTTTCCAAATGTAAACCTACAAACTGTGTGCGGTACATTTCTGTTCAGTGCCCCTGAGACTTCACAGAAAAACTTTTGGATATGCCTCCAACATCTTTGGTCACCTAGAGAATGGACATTTTTGCATGGATGATGTTTTTAAACAGCTATTTTTCAGTCTTTATTTTAGCTCAGGAATGTTCTTTGATCTCAAGTGTTGCTTTGGCTCTTTGTTTAGTTTCCATATAGACAGTCGCTCCTGCATGAATCTTAATCTCTGCAGCCTCTCCAGAGTTACAATAAGCCTTTTCTCTGCATCTTTGATAAATGCTCTCCTTGACCGGCCGAATCCATGTCCGTGCAGGTTTTAAAACATGCTCTGTTTAATACTCTCTCCAGGCAGTTGAATGTTTTGGATTTTATCAGGGACTAAACATTTCACACCAGGTATTATTCTCCTCCCAGTTTGTGTTGGTATCAGTTCGAATAAATTACAAGGATTGTGTTTGTGTTTGGAACATTACAGAATTCAGAAAGATTTAAGGAGTATAAGTATTTTCACTAATCACTAAGCTTATTGTCCTTTAAAGAGATTTATGCAAGATTAGCATTTCTGCTGGAACAGACATTTAGGGAGTAAATGCTGAGCTTGACTCGCATAAAGAGGGAAGTTTAAGGTGACACGAGCCCTCATAAAGAGTATTTGGTGTCAGCTGTCAGCACTTTCCACTGTGAGTCACTCATCTTATTAGACAGTGAAACAGTTGAGGAAAAAAACAGGCTTAAGCAGCGAGAGCAGGTCATGTAATAACTTATGCAAGCTTTAGAGTGTTCCTGTGGATACTTCAAATTCGTAGACATGTGCAAATGTTTTTGTGTCGACAAACAATGGATTAGACTGATGTAGTGGAAAAAAACAAAGTACTTTTCATTGTTAAAGAACAACTTTAAAGTCTCTTTAATTTTCCTTCTGCTGTTTTTAGTTTGTGAAGCTGAAAACGCTGCTCATTCCTCAGTCTGTGAAATTTCCTTGCAGGATCTGATTAATTCCTAAATAGAATAGACCCTTAATCCGATACGTTGGATAAGAGGATCTCTGCCTCTTTGTTCTGGCTTTTGATTGGACTCTTCTCTGACGAATTCTGTTACAAAAACAGCTAAAGATGTTACTTAATTACCTATTTATGATATTTGCTGCATATGCAGTAATTTCTTCTCCTCCTGTCTTAATTATTCAGGACTGCAGACTCATTCCAGTCTCAATGTTTTATACAGTATCTAAACCCAATGGTCAAACAAAAAAAAAATAAAGGTATATTACATTATGAAAAAAATCCCTTACTGCTGATGTAGACCTACCCTCCTCGCAGTCGTGGCCCTCGTAGGGCCTTGCACACTGGCAGATGTAGCTCTGCCACAGGTTTACACACTGGCCTCTGTTTTGGCACGGCTCGTCTCGGCAGCGGTCCCTGTGGCTGCAGCCGGGGGACACGTTAACGGCAGAGTCGCTCAGCCATTCCTCTGGAACAACAAGCTGCCAGTCTACAAACACGTCTCGCATGCAGCCAATGAATGCAGACGAAGCAGGAAAACTGCTGGAGCCCCTTGCATCAGCAAGGGTCCCGCCAATAAAAGTGTTCTGAGGGGAAGTCTCAAGCCCCATCAGACTGGTTGGGACCGGAGCCGTCTTATGGCACGGCTGGTCCCCACAGTCTTCAGCATCACCCACTAATCTAAGGCTTAGGTCCCCGTTTGCGAGCACAGCCTCCACAGTGTGCCACTCTCCATCTGTGACGTTTCGCTGAAGCTCCAGAGCCTGAAGACTCTCTGCTTCAGTCGCAGGCGATCCCTCCCTGCTCAGTGTTAGACCCAGCTGACCCCCCTGCAGCTCCAGCCGCAGCAGCAGCCCCCTGATGTTCCTCTGGAACAACAACGCTGAAGGTAAAACAGTCTTGAAGCTGAGCGTGATGTTGCAGGTCAGATCAGCATTCAGCAGGGGGTTGTGGAGCAGCAGGTAACCCCTGTGCTCAAAGGAAAACGTGGTTGGGGTGTTGCAGAGGGGTCGGGTGTATCCAGGCGTGCAGGAACAGGTGTAACCATGAACCCCATCCAGCAGGAACGGAGAGCAGGAGCCCTGGTTCTGGCATTCGTGGCCTTCACAGCCGACTAGCTTCACATCACAGTTCACACCTCCGTACAGAACGCCGTCTTCAGCCTGTTTGAGGCAGTGGCAGATGAAGCCCCCGTTGAGGCTCTCACATCTGCTCCCATTCTGACAGGGAGTGGACTCGCAGTGGTTTATCACCTCTTGGCAGTGGGATCCTAACAAGAGAGGAACACCACAAAGATGGAAAAGGCTCAGAAAGTCACTTTGAAAAAGAATTGACAGATATTCCTGCAGTTTAATAATTTTCTGCCAAAACAGATAATAACCTAATGTCTTTATGTTGGTATTTTGTGTCTGTAATGAATTACAAACCTGTTCATTTCCTCCTTAAAACTGTTTGGATCATGAATGTCCTGCAAAATGTCTGCAGGTAGTTTAGTATTTAAATACATCTCTCTCTCTCTCTCTCTCTTTCTCTCACCCTCTCTCTCTCTCTCTCTCTCTCTCACAGAATGTTTTTAAACACAAGAAAATAAACATTAATATTTTTTTATGTGAAACAGCTATTATGCATTAAATTACTTGCTTGAATGAATTAGCGATGAACAAAAAATCACAGCCGATTGGCTGTTATGTAACAGCATTAACAACACATAATAAATAGCCTATTTACCTGTCCCAAGCAACAAAATCCACACAATCCATACTGCTGGCGCCAACATCATGCCGACATGTTTCCCCACAGAACTGACCCGAATTTGATTGACTTCATATTAGTTTGCGTCCGTGTCCCAGTAGATACTGGCTACTTGTGTCACCGTGTACTGTGAAGCATGTGGAGCTGAATAGGTTCAGTCAGGAGACCAGCAAAGCCAGATCCCCGGGGGATTAGGCTAATGCTATTTGGCCACCTTACTGAGTCAGAGCCGCCACGGATGGCAGAGAGTCAGTTTTTAGAACACAATGATTAGCAGGCAAACAGCTCACGGTTGGACCAGCATTTTTGTTCACAAGCAGAAATAATGTCAGGATTTTACAGCTGAATGTTTCTGTTTTGCTGCATATGAGTTGAAATTTACAGGATTAAAATTTACAATTTATTTCTTCAGAATCATTACCAACAAGATCTCCAACATCAGTGGATTGTATTCACATCAGTAATCCTCCATCATATTTGATGAGTCTTCCAACAAGAAAGCAAGGAGGTTTGATCTCTGATTTATGGATGTCCTACAATTTCTTGTCCTCAAATATGAACTGAAATTGTCAGGAAAAGTTTAAATTTTCAGCACCAACCACCTGGAAGAAAGTATAGTCTGAACTTCACATGTTTAGCCCTTGTGATGCTCAGGAAGTTTAAACCCTTGCAGTTATGCCTGTGTGTAAATATTTCAGGTGAGTTTTTTTTTTTTCCACCTGTTGTGACTTATATGCTTCTGCCCTCTTGGCATGGTGTCTTTTGCACAAGAGTTTTTAAATCTCAATGGAACTAACCTGGTTAAATAAAAAAATATAATAATTGACCATTTTAAGAGTAGTTGCTTTAAAGCTACAAACATAATGATAGAGCAACACGTATTAGAGAATAAACTCCTTGGTTAAAATATGAACAGAACTGCAGTTACAGCCAGACTCATGCTGCGTATCTACTGACTTCACACACCTGTAGAGAGGAAGATTTGACGTGCAGAGAGGAAGGTTTGACGTGGTTTGACGTGCAGAGAGGAAGGTTTGACGTGCAGAGAGGAAGGTTTGACGTGCAGAGAGGAAGGTTTGACGTGCAG
>JAUZNJ010046243.1:0-10764 GCA_034780135.1 Jordanella pulchra | reverse complement strand
ACGTGCAGAGAGGAAGGTTTGACGTGCAGAGAGGAAGGTTTGACGTGCAGAGAGGAAGGTTTGACGTGCAGAGAGGAAGGTTTGAGGTGTAGAGAGGAAGGTTTGACGTGCAGAGAGGAAGGTTTGATCTCTCTCTCATAAATGATCCCAAACTCCATCAGATTAGATGGAATTCTGAACATCAGTCTTTCTTCAGTGATTGTTCTTTAAACCTTCTCCAACCATTAAGACCAGCTTCTCCATCTCTACTGAAAACCAGATTCCCCACAGCATAACACTGCCACCACCATATCTCACCATGGTAACCTTACCTAACTTGCAACACACTATTTCTTAGGACTGTTTATGTGATCATATTGATTAATGATTTTCGTTTTGCTGCTTTTAAAGAACAACAGCAAAAAAAACAAACAAACCGTGATTTGTGAAGTTCACTCGTGGACCTTGCTATTGGCCTCTGTTGATTCAACTGTTCAAATCTCAGCATTTCTCGTTTCAGTTTCCTGGTCTTTTACATGTCTGTTTGACTCAAAATCAAATGCCTGCGTGCTAAGTGTGAGAAATCAACTTGGTTATAAAGCTTTCTCACATTTAAAACCAGCTACCTGCTGTTCCTGGAGGACAGATGCAAACGTAGCCTGCAGCGAATCTGTGATCGTAGCGTTGAGGCAGCAGAGGCTCACTGCCATACAGAGCCTGCCATGACCTCTCGATGCAGCTCCCACCATGCAGGCACGGACTGCTACTGCATTCATTGGTGTCTATCTCACAGTTACGCCCCTCAAATCCTAAAATAAAGTAACAGTGGTTACAATTGGAACAAGATAATAACAAAAAACATTGAAGATAAAAATCTGCTTTACTTACCCGGCCAGCATTCACAGGTGTAGTTCCCCTGGTTGTCCTTACAGATGGCGCTGTTGAAGCAGGGATCAGAGGAGCACGGTGACAGCGGCGTCTCACAGAGCGGTCCAGTGAATGCTGTGTGTGAGCAGTCACAGCTGTATCTGAGACAGTCACACATGATGCTTTCATATCATTGTGTTTCTCCAGGTGGTTACAGTATTAACAAGCATCTAATTTCTAAAGACTTACTCATTCACCCCATCAATACACGGAGCGCCGTTTTGGCATGGCTGCCCTTGGCATTCGTCTGTGTTGATTTCACACCGGTCTCCTTGGAAACCAGCATGGCAGAAGCATAGAAAGCCTCCATGATGGTTAACACAGATCCCTTGGTGAAGACAAGGCTGGGCCTGACACTGATCGAGCTGGATCTCACAAGTGGTCCCTGTGAACAGCATCAAAGCCACACAGATGTCATGTTCCAGGTGAGCCCAGCTGCACAGGTGGAGGGCAGAGGGTGAAACAGGAGCAAAGCTTTCAGGTCAGCTCACTGTGATCAGGCCTTTCTTTTTCATGTTACAGCAAAGTGTTCCTCTCTGCAGCTGGTCTGAATTTTAAAAACAAACAATCCATTGTTTACAGAATCTAAGTTTTTGCTCACATACAGCTGAACCACAAATAAAAGGATCTCAATGATTAGACTTTAAAAAGTTTTATACTTTTTGTTATGTTAAAACATAAGATGTGATGCATTTTTAATAGCTTATTTTGATGATGAAAATAAAGCTAAGAACAATTATTTTTAAAAGCAGGAAAAAATATCTAAAATCACTCCATTTATTTATATCCACTTGTTTTTTTCCAGTTTACAGCTCCAAGCCTTTGATATATGAACCTACAAGCTTCACACATCTGACAGTTGTTTTTTTAAATTCCTTTCCTCTATGCAGAAACTGAAAACCTGACGTGTTCTTGATTACATTTAGATCTGGACTTTGACTGGACCATTCTAAAAAATAAACTATATAGAAACTTAGAAAGAAACAAGAATCTCTGAGCCTCCCAGTAATCTCTTTACTAAGGGATTGTCTCCCTCTGGTGGTCTGGAGCTCTTCAGTTTTGTGGAGCCAGCTCGCTGCTCATTCCTCACTTGTAGATATTTTTCCTACTTGCAGCATTCTTGCTTTGCACATGCTTTATGTGTTTGTGAATTATGTGTTTGCTCCAGGTTTTCATTTTAATGCCTTCTATTTTCTGTGATTGCAGCTTTTCTTTTAGGTACCTTTTTTTTTTGCATGTATTTTTGGTGGTTATTTTTGTATTTTTTGTGTGTTTTTATTCGCAGGGCCTTCCTGTAAAATCTTGTACTAACACGATGTCACCGTATTATTCTCACGGGGGTACTCATCAATTAAAGGTCAATGTAAACTATTATAAAATTAAATATGAATGCTGTCCTTGGTAGACCATGTCATGTTTTTAAGGATAAAATAATAAAAAATATGTAAACTATTGATGAAACGTGGAAGGCTTAGAGATTTTATGTTATTTTTTGAATATATGTTGGAATTCACCTTTAACTCATTAAACCTCTAGACGTTTATAATCACATTTATAGTGTCACACACTCACCTGTGAATCCAATAGGGCACAAACAGAGGAAACTACCCACTCTGTCCACACAGGTGGCTCCATGTCTGCAGGGTTGTGAAGCACATTCGTTCACGTCTATCTGGCAGTGAGCGCCCTGGAAACCTGGCACACAGAAGCAGGAGTAGCCGTCCCCACGCTTTTTGCATAGTGCCTGATTTTGGCACGGGTTTGGGGAGCAGGGGTCCACAGTTTGAGGCAGCCTGTCCAGGGACGTACCTAGGAACATATAAAACTTTGAAGCTATTTTTTCTTTGACAAAAACACTTTTTCTAATGTTCTTCAAATAGCAAAACACACACTTTTGTAATGAGTGTGAATATAAACATCGCAAGAATATCTAAACTTGAGTCTCTTTTAAAATCCTAAAGACGTTTCCAAAACAAACCTCGTCAGCTTTCGATCTTTAAATATCGGTGAAAGTGTTAATCTGTGAAAGGAAACTGTCTTTTTTATTTTAGTAGAAGCAGCTTCAGCCTGGAGATGGTTTTAATCTACAAAGATTGTTTGTCTACCTTCACGGCCTTTTCCGCGAAATAATAGCACAATCATTTTTTTTTTTTAAATGACAAAACATTCGTCTCTTTCAAAGTGTGGTTTAAATGACCCGGGTAAGTCCAGCCCTACATCCAAATCATCAGTAGAAAGACTTTCACACTGAAGTTTTCCGATACTCCTTTTAGTTTGACTGAACCTGAGTTATTGTTCAAAGAAAACTAAGCAGAAATTTCAGTTTCTAGTTGTGCAACAGGTGTGGTAAAGACTTAGACAAACCTCCAACTGCTCTTCCTTTTGGAGACCATCAAAGTTAAACAATATTTTTGACTCCAACTGTACAACATGCAGCAGTGTCAGGTGTGAAAAGTGAAAAAGAGATTAGATCACTTTAAACCAGAGCTCAACCGACACAGGGTTTTTATATTGGCATATTTTTTCAGCCAATTTTGGTATTTCTTCCTCCTTTTAAATAATAAAAGTGACACAATAACCAATTGTACAAGAGCTTAAATTAAAAAACATGTTTTTAAACCAAACAAAACTTTAATAATGGGAATCAAATAGAGAGCAGCAAAACATACACACGGGTTATAAAGAGGCTTGTTTTTAGATCAAAATTACCTTTTGAAATAAACTTTAAGGAGGTATTAAATATACTTTTCATTCAAGCAACCATTGCTATACTAGATTATTGATATGATATTCTATTCTTAAATGTTTTAATAAAGGATTAAAAAATGTTTGTGTGTAATACTCTATATACAGTATATGCTTGTCTTAATCATTTGAGTGACTAAAATAACTGAACTGTTTGATAATATTATATATTTATTTAATGTTGCTGCTGTTTTTACTCCAATGAGGTCTGTAAATCATGGGCAATAAGGAAACACAGAGACATAATCGACGTCCTTAGATCTGGTGAAGTGTAGCTTTCTTAGATGACAATCAGAGTCTAGCACTTTCTAAGCACCCTCAAAGAAATACATGAATACTGAATGAAGAACAAGATATAGAAAAGTCTGCTTTGCACAACTAGAAAAAGCCAATAAGGGCATGAAATGTTGAGATGTTTCAATAACCATAGAAAATTATCATCCTTAAAAAACGCAATCAGTCTGAGAGACCTTTAAGATGTAGAACCGACGGATTGTAGGACATCTTCTTCATCTCAGACACCAATCATCTGACTTTAATCAGTTTGAAAAACAACCAGCTTCCTTCTCTAGTAGCTGTGATACATGTCTATAGAGTTTGGTTCAAGATATGAGGGGGATTAAAAGCAAACACCGTGGTGCAGGGACTCTATGCCTGTCATAGCCTTCATTACATCAATGATCAGCTGTTTCACATTTGGTGCATCAGCACAGCAAGCCTTTAATAGTTTTATCTGTATACACTTGTTATGTATGAAATCTGACTTATTTTTCAGCAGACACTAGTGATCATCAGTGTTCCTCTGGGACAGAGCTCAGTAAAATACAGCCCCTCCCACAGCCTGTGGGAGCTCCTTCATATGTAAATCACTCCTGGGCTCTTTTGTTTGGCCCTATTAAGAGGACCTCAAATAGCCCATGTGGGGGACCTGGTTGCCTCTTTGCCTGTCTGTTTCAGCAGAGATAAGAAGACGGGTTATTATTAGATTTTTAGGAGGGAAATGGAACTATAAAAGAAAACATTTCTTTTGTCAAATCTTGTCTCTCCAGTCCACTGAGTCTTATGAGGGTCACTGCTGCAACCCCTGACTGTTACATCATCTTTAGCTTTCCAGTGTGCAGAAGACGTACAGAGATTATTCAAGCTAATGATCTCACACTACAGACATGTCATTGAAATTCCAGCCATGAACCGGATCAAACGCATGAAAGCAGCCAAAGACATGAAACTGGATTACATTTCTAAAGAGTTTAAAGGGGAGAATGTTTAAAGGGATAATACCAAATATTCTGCACAAAGTAACAGCCTGTTGGTGTAGTGCAGCTGGTTAACAACATCATAGTCCCATCATTTCAGTACTCTATGAATGACATACAGCTAATCATTTCCTAAAAAGGTGGGAAGAAAAGCCTGTTCATTGTCATTATAATTTTTAAAAAATATGTAGGTTTTTATACATTTGAGCTTAAATTGTATTTTCCCTTTCTCATATTTCTGTACCGTCTTCCCTTTATATTATGTGTATACTGGAGCATTAAAATCGTTTTCTTTAGTCACCAAATCCAGTTGAATTAACTGCGAAGAGAATTCCCTCTGTCTCTAATCATAGCATGCAACTTCTTCCTTTATAAATGCAAAAAGCGCCTGCATAGTTAGAGCAAACACAGATACAAATACTTTGACATCAGTGAATAACGATAATTATATATATGAATAACTAGCGGGAATTAAAGTCACTTACCACCTACTAGTAAAAGCGAAGAGGTGAAAAAAATCCAGGTAGGAATGTTAAAAGCACCACAAAGACTTAAATGCATTTTCATTGCGTTGAACCATCCTGTTTGTTGAGTTGAAGTCCAGTCCTGAGCGGATATCAGCTCCAGATCCACTTGATGCGCACTTCTGCTGTCATGGTGTTGGAGCCCAGTCTCCACCACAGAGCAGACAATTAAAGACTGAAGTGGTGCTCAGCGAGACGCACGAACGTGCGTGCACAAACATAGAGTAACCATGGAGACCAGCCACGTGGAGGGGTTAATTAAAAAGGTCTACTAGATAAAAATCACAATATGAGACATGATAAAAAGCGCAAATGTAAACACTGCTTTCTCAATAAAGGCAACGTAAAGGCCAATAACTATCTGAAGCGAAACATGAAACCAACTTTATGATAAAAAAAATAAGTTTACCTCCCCCAGGCATTATGTAATATAGCTACCGCAAAGCCATGGTTGCAGACTGATCGAACAGATGGAAACTGTGATCCTTTCTAAATATGGCTGCAATTTCCAAATGAGTGTTCAAATAATTTTTAAAGATATAATATTAAATAGGTCCAAGGAGGGGGCACAGTGGTTGGCGCTGTTGCCTTGCAGCAAGAAGGTTCTGGGTTCCATCAACTATGTGTGGATTCTCTCCGGGTACTCCAGCTTCCTCCCACAGTCCAAAAACCTGACTGTTAGTTGTGTGTGTGTGTGTGTGTGTGCATGTTGTTTGTCTATGTGTTACCTGGCGTCCTGTCCTAGGTGTACCCCGCCTTACACCCATAGTCTACCGGAGATAGGCACCGGCCCATGAAGCGGGAGAAGATGGATAGCTCCAAGGAGGGAATCAGTTATGGTCTCTTCTGTCAGCACATATTTGTATGAGAAATTGAAAATTCAAGCTGGGAGACAGAATGCAGCTGATCTTCATCATCTGTCTCTAATCATGCAACTGCTGCAACCCCCTGAATGGCTATTTGGGGATCATCTTATTTCAAATGAGAGCTGAGCTGGGTGGCAGAAAATCTTATAAATAGTTTAAACCCCTTCCAAAAAAAGTGCTTGGAAACATTTATTTATCATTTACCAATTAATTGAAGGATAGGTAATAGTGGGTTTATGTATTTCAGACAATAGAATAAAAGCCGTCCAGCTGTGTTCAATGTCAAATAAAAAAACAAATTTCCTTCGTCAATGCGAACGAAATAATATTCTGTAAGGTTTACAATGTGTGTTTTGGTGCTTACGCAGTTTACGTAAATAGTCTCCTTCTCGCTGGTATTCAACACATACATTCAGAGGGATGTACGCTACCGCCCCCTATGGTCGCAGAATATGATGGGTCTCAGAATTTGGTGTAACACCTGATCCGATCACCTGCCCCTGGTGATCCTCAGCTCATAAGTCTTCTGCTGGGTCCGAGCACCAAAGACTCTATCCAGATTGAAATGTAGTATTAGACAGCAAAAATGATCTACAAAACTTGAAATCTTTTCAAATAGGTGTATTTTCCCTTGATTTGAATATATAAATGATATGCTCTGAATTATATTTTTATCCTTAAAATAAGATGGATATTATGTAATTAAAATGCATTTTTTATTATTTTAAATGTAAATCACCTCCTTCCATCTTTAATTTCTATTTCCTACTTACATCAAGGGAAAATACATTTATTACAAGAAAAAAAGCTTGTGTTTATGCTGTGTATGTTTTCATTACATGGGCCATAATAGGGACCAGGACCAGTCCTATAGGGGCACTGGCCCCTGTTAGCCCATGTCTAGAACCACCCATGCTATCGCTATGCAGATTCTGTTTAAAAACCCAGTTGAGTTAAAATCCGATCAATATAAGAGAAACAACCCCATTAATAACTACACAAAGATTCCATTTATAGACTTATAAATGTTTATTTGTCAAAAGTGAAACACCATCAAGAATTTGTTTTAGGTTATGATGAGTAATTTTCTTTGAAACCACATTAAAAAACATTTTCCTTATTAGCTTAAATATAACAGGTTGAATAAACAGTAAAATAGATATAACATTAGTATTTTACAGAATCCCACTGATAAGAAATGTTATGGATTATTTGTGAACTTTGCTTGGTTTAAGTTGAACACATACAGTATGAAATCCAGGGAAATCCATCTGAAAAAGAAATGTTCATGCTTAGTTCACAAAAAGCATTCATTGTGTTAAGAAAGTGTTTGAGGTTTTTCTGACAAATGTAAAAATGATACATTTCATCAATACCACTGTTGGAAAGAGATTACTGAAGTTTATATTTGCTAAAGACATGTATGTAAGTTGAATCCTTCTAAATAGGTCTTAATAGTTGCTGCTGATTTCACAACTTTCAAGTCATGAAGGTTTATTGCTTCATCACCACAGACATGCAGTACACAGAAGACCATTATCACTGGAAACAACATTTTAAATGGCCAATTCTCAATAAAAAGATGAGTAAAGATTGTTTTTGAGACAACAAATGTGCAAAGAAGATGTTTGAAAAGAAATTGCACGGATGTTTGCAATCTGCATTGCAAGAAATGCCATGCTTGCTTTACCTTTCAAAGATATGTAAGATTGAGAGATTATCTTTAGCCCAATATGAACAATTTTTTTTGCATCTTTTTCAGAGAAGAGAAAGTAACTGAGTTGATTTCAAGCATATTTAGGGCTCAGCTTCTGTCACGTTTAGATACGTTTGAGAATTAAAACATTTTTTTTTTCTTTTTTTAAAAAAAGCTTAGTATCACTACATTTTATTGGCCTTTCTCTATCAGAACCAAGGGGTTTGTCTTAAGGACCTTTTCAACACACAAGGGATGTATCAGATAATTTCCTCAAAACCTTCAAGGAAGTTGCAAAGTACTTGACTAGAAAGTTATCACAACTTTCCAGATACTTACTCGGTACTTTTTAAAATTTACTTGGCTCTTGGCGGACTGAGACTTTTCCCTAAACTCAATATTTACTTTTAGGGTCATACCAGGATGTCTTTTGGAGATTCTACTGTAACTTTCTGGTAAATTTGCTAAAACTTGGAATTCACAAGGTACTTTCTTTCAACTTACCAAAAGCTTTCACTGAACTTGCTGGTTGCATTCACAGAAATCGGAGAACACTTTATTAAGGGAATCTAGTATCTGGTAAAGTACAGGAAAGTTCCTGAAAGGTAGTTTCAGCTCCCTGAATGTTACGGGACAATAATGTCTGACTCTTGGGAAAAAAATAAAAATTGGTGTACGATCTAGGAAAGTAACCAGCAAGTTCCAGGAAACTTCCAGGTTATTACAATTGTGTTGTAACTTATTTCACTCAGGAAAGGTACAGTTTTGATTAAATAATACGTTTAAAAGACTTTTTAAATTCTTTCTACATGTGTAGCATCTTTACATTTTACGAGTTGTTCACAATATTATCCAGATATAACGTTTAGCGTAAAAACTGCGGAAAGGAGATGGCTTAAAATGAAAAGCTATGATGTTGGCTGAAGAACTTGCATAGAGGATTCAAATCCAGATGTATCCTTCTGTGCAAGTGAGTAACTCACAGTTGCACAAATCCCCAAACTGTGCTGTTTGTCAGCCGCTTAAAAAAAGAAAATGATGAACTTTTTGTCTTTTTTAACTTATACATACATCAGATGACACTAAACGTTTGGTAGAAGACACATTTCACAGGAAATTCATACATGAATCTAGATAGCCCTCAGTGGATTTAAACCCTTTAACAGTCAGCAGGCTTACCGTACATGTAGTTGCATATTGGGACATGTATCAGGATCAGTTCTTTGAAAATAATCAGGAACTCATCTGTCCTTATTTATCCTTCCCAGCTGTGGTTAGAATCATCCTCAGATCAATCCATCACAAACAAGATTGTCTATAAATTTGTTGCCTCCAAAAACTCACTAGCATCTGCATTGAAAGCCAAAATTTACAATATTGGTTGTGTCTTTTCAGTGGCGCTGGTGAGTATAGACAGGAAATATGAGGTGATCACACCTCGGTGCTGATGGCTCGGGTGTTGGTGTAGAATTCAGGAGGCCGACCTCCCTGGGCTTCCCTCAGCAGGGAGCCTCGGATGGCGGGCAGCGGCATCGCCAGCGCCTGGTTCTCATAGTGTGTTGGCATGTAGGTGACGCGCTCTCCACCATTACGCATGGCGTCAGTGGTACGGATGTAGAAAGGGGACTCGTAGGGTGAGCAGGTGGGACAGTAGCTGCGATATCCCCCGGTAGGTTGGGTGGGGTTGAAGGACTTGGTCGGCTCTGGTGGGGACAGAGACAGAGGGGTGCTGATCGGGCCATCCAGGCCAGTGATGCTGCAGGCGTTGCAAGCAAAGTGTTGCTGAGAGAGGGAGCCGCTGTCAGATCCATTCTTCTTACAGCAGTAGTACTATACACAAGAAAGTTTGGGATAAGCTTGGATAAAAATAAGGGTCATTAAGTTGTCACAACGGCCAAGACCTCATGATAATTTATAAAGAAAGATTAATCCTAGAGCACCATGATGGAGACTTTTGTCCATTTAACTTACTTCTTCTTTCATTGAGCCAACAGTTTTTTTCTATTGGTGCCAAAAACAACAACACCTTCACACGAGAAGTAGAAAACCAAGTCTCATGGCAGCAAAGCAAGAAGAATGATAAAACACATCTCCAACCACAATCTGAACTTTTAGTTGTTGACTGATTTTTTTTCCATCTTGCTGTATTATTGAAATCAAAATGAAATTATTTATCATTATATTATTTATTCAAAGTATTTATTTAATACTCCATAACAAGTTTTGACCTATTCTAGATAAGAAAGTGTAAAAGAAGTAAATCTGAAACATAAACTTGTCTTTAAAAAAGAAAAAAAACCTCAAGTAATACTTTTTTAGCATTGAAATTCTGCTCAAATTGCATCTTGATTAACTCTACCATGCCTTCAGCCTTCTTTTTCACTCTACTTTCGCACTGTTTGTTACTATAGTTAACCACAGGTACTTTAATTCATCCATCTCTGACACACCACCTTATTGCTCACAGCTCCAGTGTTTATATATTCATGTATTTATGCAAAAGACATTTATCTGGGTAAAACTTATTCAAAGTTAAAAAAAATATTCAGACACAGAAGCCTTTCTTAATGGAATAAAACTAACTAAAATATCACTCTTTCAAATCAGAGTTGATAAGAAAAAAAAACAGTTTCTTTAAGGAAAATAGTTTTAACTGTAAAAATGTCTATGTTGCTTTTATCCTTGTAAGTCGATTGGATGGATGGATGGATGGATGGATGGATGGATGGATGGATGGGTGGATGGATGGATGGATGGATGGATGGATGGAT
>JAUZNJ010046221.1:18864-32083 GCA_034780135.1 Jordanella pulchra | reverse complement strand
AAGCGCCCAAAGCATCTTGGGAAATCTTGTGGCAGGCGAGGCCACGAAGGATGGTAGCGGTGCGTCCTCAGAATTCGCGTAAAAGGAGGACACATTCGAAGGCTGCATTTTAAGCATCCTCAGAATTTTTGCCAAATGGGACAGCCTCGGCGCAGCATTGTGACGTAACCAGCCTTAAAATGCGTCCTTCGAAGGACGCAGCCCGCTAAATGAGACACAGCATGCATTTCCAGTCTAGTCTGTTATCCTGGTAGATACTTAGGTACTTATACTCCTCCACCACCTCCAGTTATTTGCCCAAGATGGTAATAGTGTTTGAATTGTTCATGTTGGTCCTGAAATCTACAATCTTTTTCCTTGCTTTGTTCACATTCTGGATGATTGTTTCCACATCATGCCACCAAGCTGTTCACCAGCTCTCTTTACTCACGATCTTGTCCATCTGTGATGCACCTTATGACTGTAGTGTACTCTTGAGTATTTTTGCAGGTAACAGGACTCTGTCTGATACTGGAAGTCAAAGGTGCAAAGAGTAAAAAGAAAGTAGTACTGTCCCCTGCGGTGCTCCTGTGCTGCGGTCGGTTTGTCAGGTAGTCTTTGATACAGGTCATTTCCAATGCCTCTGTCTAAGTCTTCTGGAGTTTCTGATAAAGCAAATCAAACCGAATCATGTTCAATGAAACAAAATTAAAAATAAAGAACAAGATCCTGACTGTGCTTTCTTGTTTTTCCAGATGAAAGTTTGTTGTAGCAGGTGAATGATGGCATCTTCAACTCAACCTCTGCAGTGATAAGCAAACTGCAGGTGGTCCTGATAGCTGCTTGTTTGCCTACTCAGGTGGACCAACAGGAATCTCTAGGACCTTCGTGATGTGGGATGTCAGGGTAACAGGTCTATAGTCACTGAGAACTGTTGGTTGAGTCTTCTTTGGTACTGGAACAAGGCAGAAGGTCTTCTACATCACCGGGACTGTCTCCTGATTCAGACTAAGGTTGAAGAGATGCTGTATAATCCCAGTTCTGCCCAGACCTTCAGGACTCTGGAGCAGACATCCTCTGTACACGGTGTCTTATTCAGTTTCAGTCTCTCCATTTGACTCTTGACTTTAAGAGACAGACAGGTGTAAGGGAAAAACAGAAAACTGCACAAGTTAGGAATTTCTGAAGGTAACTGGTTCTTCTGGATTAAATTTAGAGATATCACACTGAAGTAGATTTTATACAGCAAGTTTTTATACATTTATTTATGAGATACTTTTGAGTAAACACAAATCACTTTCTTCTACCCTTCAGACTTATGAGCGCCATGTGCTGATCTACCTAATAAAATATAATACAAATATATTGTTTTTGGTTGTATTGAGACAAAATGACAGAAAAAATACACTGAATGGTTTAAATAATATTTCAAGGCACTGTGATGCATAAGAATAGAGTGATACAAAACAGCAAGCATGTTTCCTTTATACGTGATATAACCAGAATATTAGTCTCAAATCACAGACCAATTTTGTCAAAGCAACAAATCCGCCAAGTCTGAAGCCACAGGTGTCCATTATGCCACATGTCTCTGCTTTCTGTCGAAGTAAATTGAAATAACGGTGGATATGGCTGCTCTACCTGCACTGAAAAAAAGATCCAAAACTGTCATTTGGCTTCAAATAACACACTCATGAGATTTATGAGCTTTCATATGAATCCATATCTGTGTTTCTTCCAGAGCCAAGTCAAATGTTATCTCTGTTCCACAGCAGAAAACATAAAAGCATGATCTTGGATCCAAGTGGCTCCTGATGATCAAATACTCATCTGCTGTGCAGGAAGAAATGCATGACAATTGCATCTGTTAGCCTGAAGCTACCAAAGGTAAAACATTTTTAAAGCTTCCATTAAAGAACAGGCGAGTTCAGATTTGCACAACTCAAAAATCATTTGTTCCACTTTTTTCTAAACAATGAGAGAAATCTAATTAGTTCAGTGTGTTTTCATATTGCATCTCCTAACTCTTAAAGATATTATAGTTCTGAAAATGCCATCAAATGCAAAGAATAGGTTGATCAAAGAAATGTTAAATGTTAAATGTGTGAAGAGGCTGTCGCATGTTTAGTTCACTTTGGAAACTTAAAATTGCAACTTATACATGAATTTACAAACTCATTTAATTCTAATCAAGCAGTATTAATAAAATGGTGAATTACACTAACTAGATCATACAGCTGTCATTTGTCATATTCAGTTGATTCTGCCTTATAGTAACTCCCTATTAGTGATGTGAGTTTGTTAAGTCTATGTCACCTTGACTGCTCTGTCTTGCCTCTTATCCTCAAAGTATATCTTGGGTAGTGCTCATTTTTTCAAAAAACCTTAAATGTTATACTTCCTAATATCTTGGAGGTTGTTACAAAACAGATGAAGGATAAATCATAAATAGAGAACCTTCCAGAGAATCTTCCATTTTACCAGGGCTGGAAACTGGGCATTCCAGACTTCGAACATTTTAGACATCTTTTACAAATGTATAAAAATTACATCTGAAACTCTAAAAGTTTTGACTAACATGCTCAAATTTGATTTTCATATCAGGAAAATTAGAAAATAGTTCAAGCAAGTGTGTCTTGTTTCGAAGGGATGGCAATAGAAAGACTCTTCCCAGTAAAAAAAAAAAACTTACAGTTTGAAACAGTGTTATTTGGGTGAGCAATTGAATGGGGAATTTACATTCTTTTTTTTCATATTTTTTTATGTTTTATCAGATAAAGGTCAATTTTCCAATGCCCAACTGTTGTGCATGGTGGTGGAAGTGTATCAAAATTATGTTCTGTAGCAACATGACCATGGTTGATTCAGGTAGTAATGAGCTTATCAAAGCAGACACACAAGTGAGGCCATCTGTGTTAATGTCTGTCAGAGGAAGGGGATTTAATTGATTGGAATCTAAAGAACTGCCTTATCAAAAAATGGACGGACGGATAGACGGACGGGCGGGCGGACGGATAGGTGGTTCCAAGTACATTTATTACATTAAGACATAGCATTACACAAAACTATAAATTACACTTGAGAAGGGATTAAAACAACGTATCAAATGCATTTTAAGAAGAGGAAAAGTGGAAGTGACCAGAGTTTGACTATAGAGTGTTGCAGATATTTGGTCATTGGTTCATAAATATTTTACATATTTTGTGAATAATTAGTAGGACTAGAATTTATAGAGGAATATAGAGTTTCATAAATAGATATTTAAATAATATATGCAATTACAAACTTTAATTTTTGAAAATTTTTAGGCCTTTATGTTATTCTTACTTACAGTAACTGTTTACTTATTGCGCTGGGAAAAAAGTATGGATTAATTAAGATTTTTCCTCTTTCCCAACTTTAGGACTTAACATTATTAAACATGTTTTTTACATAAAACAGATATTATTAAAGTGAATTTAAAAGAAAAATTACTTACTTTTTAATGGTTAAGACTAACCCAAACAAACAGGATCTGTTTCCTGCCTAACAGGCATTTTAAGACTGAAACTCCAGTGAAGCCCAAAGTAAATGATCATTCACTAAAGATGTAAACATGTAACAGCAGATAACCTTCACAGAAGTCACCAGCCTACCTAAATTAGTTCAAGAAATGATTAGCAGCTTACCCATGATGTTACAAGCAAGCTAAATCTAACACATCATCAAAATAACCTATTTCTGGCAATCAAATAGTATAATGTACAGTATAATGGACTGGGGCTGCTTTGCTGCTTTAGATCTTGAACGACTTGCCATAAGAGATTAAACCATTAATTCTGCTCTCTAACAGACACACCTGAAGGAGATCATATGACAATCAGTTTGTAACCTTAAGGTAAAGGTAAGTTGGGTTCTTCAACAAAATGATGAACAAATTAGAAAAGCCTCTTAAGTATGGCTTAATAAATAAAGTCAAAAAATTAACTTGAATCTAAAAGGTTGGAATATGACCTTAAACAGGTCACTAAGAAATAGTCTCAGTTTTAGTGGAAATAAAACTATTCAACAAAGAGAAGCAGTTCAAAATGTTTGCACAGATTGCCAGAAAGATTTATGATATGAAGGTTCAACAGGCTATAACTTTAAATTCCATCCTTGGTTTCTGGGGGTTATATTTATCCACCATATAAAGGGAATTAGTCCAAAGCTAAATAAAGTTGTTGGTATAAATTAAAATTCACAATGAGATTGTCGTAAATCCTATATATTATAATCTATTGCATTACATATCCGTGAGTTTTATCCAAGAAAGCAGCATCAATATCAATTCACTGGGTTTTCACATTTGCATTTTAATTTGTTTATTATAATTTCAAGGGTTTTTTATTCTTTTTACTAAATCATCTTGGTATGTTGTTTAAAAATATATACTTTAGGGCTACACCATTACTGTTTACAGCAGATGCTTTAATTTCGATAGATGTACATTTATACTTGCTCAAAAAAAAAACAAGTATGTTCATCAGACACTCTCACGGTAGCCTTGGCTCATCAAAGGAACAATATTTCAAGTTATCTATGAGGGAAATTGGAGACAATAAATCTTCAGAGTAAAAAGAAAAAAAAGGAGGCCATGAATTTTAAGTGGGTACAGCAGACAGAATGAATTAACACCTCTTGGGTTTTTTAACAGCACTTTCAGCAGCACTTTGTGTGGCTTTTTCTGACTATTTTCATGCAGTAAGGCCTCACTTATTCGTACAATTAATCTCACAGTCACTCTCACCATTATAAAGTTGGTAAGGAAATTACAGAACATCCTGTAAATATCATCTGTGTAGCTGTAACGACCTTCACTCATAGGGGAGAAGCTCAATAAAACACACACCCTTTTATTCACCTGAATCAGCTGCAATGATCCCTATTGGGGACTCTACTCCAACCTTGACTGTCACCCTGTAAACGTTTAAAATGCAGCCCATCCTTGAGTCGTAACATCTTCAGATGCACTGACATGACTTCAGTTGAAAGGTTACATACGCACAGAAGTCTCAGTAATTCGGACTTAAGTAACCCTTAGTGACCTTGTGCAGACACAGATTCCTTTCTAAAATGAATACTAAAACAGGAGCTGAGATTAGTCTGAGGGAGTAGCAGATAAAAACCATATGCTTTGCATAGAAGATGAGGTAGAAATATTGGATGACACCACTTTGCAACCACAGACCATGTTGTTTTAGAAAAAAGGGTCTAGGAAAAAGTTGTGCATAACTGAAAGAGGAAAGGAAAACCATCCATGTTTTCTATCAGTTTTTGCAAATAATATCTAAAGTGTGTCGATTCACCTGAGTTTAGTAGGTTTTAATAAAACACAGTGCCACTTTAAAGTAATTAAATATCAGAATATAGTACAGATAGTCAGTAAAGGTCTTATAGATTGTTAAAGATCAGACAGGTCTAAAGCTTAGCTGTAATTAGGCAGTTATTAGTTGTGTAAACTGCTAATGCATTTTCCCACTTTGGAGTAAATATGTAAATATAAATAAATAAGTGAATGTAAATAGAAGTCCCATTTGAAAACTGGCACAATCTACATAGAGGATAGACTAAAAATGTGGACAAATGATTTTTACCATTCTTTGATTCATGAACACTAACATTACATCTACTTGAGACAATTCTGGGAAAAAACTGTTAGGGGGAGCAGAATACTTTGAACTGTGGCAGAGATCCCACCTTCAATCCATTCAATAAGTACACATCGAACTAGAGCTACAATTGAATGGTAAAGATAAAAGCTGATTTATGTTAGAATAGCTAAATAAAAATTCTAATCTAAATCTGATAGACAATCTTTGGGAATGCTGCTCACAAACTGTATTAATCTAAAATATTTTGAGGTATGTTTTAAAAGGATAGGTAAATAAGGATTCTCTTTATTAATTCATCTGCAGATGTGTAAAGCCTGTGAAGAAATGGTCGCAGTGGTGCACATGTTTAGCAAGTATCGACATGCCATGTATTTCCTATCTTTATTTGTGAAATAATTTCAAAGATAAATATCATAGCCTTTTCCCTTCCACTTCCTTACCCTCAACAAATATTAGAGCTATTTGTGATGTTACAAAATGTGAAAAAGCGAAAGGAGCATGAAACCTCATGTTCTAACAAATCTTTTCACTAAATATCTAATCAATTTCTGGGTATTTGTCAAGCTGTACATCGATAGTTCCTCACCTGATGATCCAACATAGCTGGCATAGTCCAGCCACCTTAGCTCAAGCTACCTCTGTGTTCTGTGCCTTGGAGAACAATATCAAAGATGTGTGGTCAGGCATGTAGAAGATCATGGGCTTCAAGTAAAAGAAGGGTATGACAGACCCAATGAATTAAACCTGTTATTTAATTAAGAAAGAAGCTTAGCATGATTCTATCCTACCTACAGTCAAACAGACGTCCAGCCCTCCTTTGACCCAAAGCTTCCTTGTCTTACATCAAATATCTTATCTTCATCCTTTACATTGGAAACTTTTGCTGCTGACATCCCACACAATGGAGGCCCTCCAGAGACTAATGATGGTCCACCTAAGCAAGCAAACAAGCAGCTATCAGGACTTCATACCATAGAGTTGGTATTGAGGAACCCATTCTACAACCTGCTCAAATGTGAACTAGGAAAAAAATTCAAGATGGGTATTAAAACTTGATTACCGGAAATTCTAATTGAATTCAAATTGAAAAATGCTTCATTTTTACCAAAAGGAAATCAAATAAAATTAACCAATTCAAATTAACATTCTTAAAAATCTATGCATGTACACAGTTATTTTTGTACAGATTATCATAAGTGAATTTTAAACAATCCCAAAGTCATAACCTGAAAATTTATCAGGTCAGCACTTCCTTTGATTTAAATTTAAATTTTCACAAAAAGATCCTGCCTGACCAGAACCTAGAACATCTTTAACAGCGACTCCATCCCATAAACCATAAACTGTCCTTGGCTCTGAGGTTAGGGAGGAAACTAGTCTCTGCAATACTAGTGTTGCTCACCGTACTGACTGTACTTTCTTCTTTATTATTGTAAAAAAAGGAAAAAAAAAACCAAATGCTCGCACAGAATTTCCCATAAGCCTAAATCCACTAACTGACTCGTTCTATTTACTGGCAATGTTTATATAGCAACATAAATCCTTTTAATCTTGAAAGAATCTTACCTGGTTAAAGAGTGTTTAAATACGGTTGTATAATACAAGGTTCTGAATAATCATATAAATTTTTTTTTGGGGGGGGGGGGTTATAAAGTGTGGATGTACAAAATCTGAATTCCTGACTTGGTAGAATTAAATACATTGAAGGCATCTTATTAACCACATTTTCAAATCAAGCATGACCTAAATTAAGCCATTAATCTTCAACCATTAAACTGGACAGTATCCAGGCCAGGCCACTGGGAACTGACCTCCCTCTCCTGATGGCAAGTCTTTACCTGCACCTGCTTCAACAACCCCACTGTCATTTCGACAAAGCAGACAGTGCTGTGAGGATCACCTTCTCTGATTTATCCAGTGCATCTAACACAATTCAGCCTGATTTTATTAAGAACACTCTGATGGAGATCTCAAAAATCACATGGACCAAAAACCAGGAAAACAGACCACTGTTTGTGAAACTTCAGGGTCAACTGTCTAATCAGGTAGTCAGCACAGGACCACCGCAGGGGACAATACTCTCACCCTTCCTTTTTACTCTGTACACCACCAACCCTATGATCAACACAGACTCCTGTCATCTGTATTAATACTACTGTATGATGACTCTGTTGTCATGTGGTTTAACAGAGATGGACAGGAAACTGAGTGGCAGAAGACATTAGACCACATTGTAGCATGGTATGGAAACAACCAGGAGATCCTGAATTTGAATAAAAATGGGAAATGGCTGTAGATTTCAGAAAAAACAAGAACACGTCAAACCTTACAGCTATCACGGGAAAGGATCTGAAGGTGGTGGAGTGGTGGAAATAATTTGGTGTTCACCTGGACAACAGACTTTACAGGAGATGGGAAAGTGAAGAGTTGTTTACAAGCAGAGCCTGTTAAGAGCTAAGAGCTTTTTGAGGGAGCTTGGATCCTTTAAGTATCTTGCTCGTAGCTTGCTTGGGAGCTCTACTTCTGCCAACATATGAAAAGTCAGTTCTCCTAAATTACATCACATCCCTGACTAAAACAATAAGAAAAATCATATGAAGTAACCCATTGTTTAATGAGTAGGGCACAGTTTTTTTTGTTTGTTTGTGTGTTTGTTTTACATTTTTCACCTTACATGGAGTTGCCATTAGTGTCTAAGTACAAAATCCAACTGGAATTTAAAGTTACGATTGTTTGCTAGATTGTAGCCAATTAACATGGACGTGCTTGATGTCACATCCGCCAAACAGCGCGGGAATTTCTGAGCCGAACTAAAATCAGGGGGAAATGGACTACAGGCTTATAGATGCATCGGAGCCGGACTGCTGAGGTGTCAGTCTGTTTTTTTGTCGTAAAAGGTCAAATAAAAAGTATATTTTATGAATATTTTTCAGTAGAGACTTACATAATATCCCTTTAACAAGCTAATTAAGAATATTTTCTTTTAGAACTTCTAAAACCTCTGGTGATGATTTTACAAAACTTTAAATCAGGAACATGGACAACTATTAGCATCTCCTGTTGTACAACAGCAGTGTTTTCAGTCTGAGGTTTCTTCAGAACTGATAGAGGAAATTCTTCTTGCCTAACAGCCATTAACATCTACAATAACTCAATGAAGAAACGCTTCACACGCAAAAAAAAAAAAGTTTTATTTCCCTATGGGATTAATGTACTAATGTAGTTGCTACATTAATCAATGAACTTACAGTAGGATTTTTTTGAACTAAATAAAATTGTGAAATCCTTGTTGGGTACTGTCATTCAGCTTATCTGCACACACTCTTTCTTGCTCAGTTTTAAGTGCCTCAAACTGGATGTTTCCTTTTGCTCTCATTGTTGCAGTTCACTCCTGGAAACCTTCCTTGCTCTTCAGTTGTCTTTAGCAGCTTTTCTGTCTATTGTCCAATCTGCCTTCGTCTCCCTAGAATAAAGGACTCACCTGTTCAAACCATGCTAGGATTACTCTCAGAGCAACAAGCCAGCCACAAAAATCATTATCAACTCAAACCCTGCATCCACTCCCCCCTAAGCTCTTTCCTCCAGACCCTTACTCTTTGCTTACCATAATCGACTCTTAACCAATCCTCCTGAATATTTAAATTCATCTTCTCCCTTCCAGATCCCATAGAATCTCCTGGGCCCATAACCATTGAACCTTTCAAACCTGTATATTAGTAAGTCAGTATTGTTATTACATTTTATGTTCTTTATCCATTCAATGATCCTGCATGTAGGCCAGAATATAACCTAATAACATGTTAACAAGTCCTGTACATGCTCATATTCTTTTCATCATCACTATACTTTGTGAATTCAAAATCAGTATTCAGGGTTTTTAATTCAGTGTGAGGTTGAAATAAAAGATAAACTTGTGTATTTTTGTGAGTGACTAGAACAAACTGACTGTGTGTTGGAGTACCACAGCAGTCAGGTGTGTCTCTTAACAGGGAGGGGTTCCATATTTGAAAAACTGATGCTTCAGCCACAGCAGGGATTATTCGAAACTGATGGACACACAGCAGGACCCTCACCGCTCAGACAGCCTTGTTATCCTACACTATACGGCCTTTACAGGTGGAGCGTCTACTACTGGGATGAGGAGGTATGTCCCCCTGCTGTTTTTTTTTTTTCCTTCCTCCAATCCGGTCTCTCTCCTCATTTGTCTGTGAGAGAATCCTTTCTGTACATTGATACTGTCCTCCACACATACGCACACCTGCCTGCTGGTCCTAGTGGATGCTTTCCACAAGCACTTTCTGACCTTCTGCTGAGTGTGGATATCTCTGAGCAGCTGTTCACACTAAAGACTCTACTGACTTCTTCAGAGGAAAAAGTATTGTTAATTTCCTCCCTGGCTGTATTTGAGTTTTAGTTCCCCAAGAGCCACTTCACTGCTATTTTTAAATACATTCCTTTACAAACATAGGTAAATCTAATGAATGGTGGGTGTGCAGGTGGAGCAGTGGTTAGCGCGCATGACCCATGTGTGGAGGCCTTAGTCCTCGACGCGGGCGACCCAGGTTCAAATCCGGCTTGTGGTCCTTTCCCGCATGTCTCTCCCCCTCTCTCATACCCCCTTTCCTGTCAGCCTACTGTCAGAAAAACGAGCCACTAGTGCTGTAAAAAGCTCAAAAATATATATATATATAATGAATGGGTCATTGGCAGAGAGTCAAAACCTGATGACATGCTGAAATAAAGACATCTGCTCTATCTGTGTCCCATTTTTTCACCTTACATCTCTCTTAAACTCAACTTCCCGTTATCATGCTTGGATAATGCCAGCTTATTAGGCAATGACCTTTCCTGACTTAGGTCCTTTAGAGGTGTTTGCAGTCTAATAACTGTAAAATTAGCTGCTTTGCTGAGGCCAAAACATATATACTACTTACTTATTCAAAATTGCTTTATAAAAGTTTGTCCCCTGCCCAAAAAAGAGATATTTACCATATGCTTCTGTGATATGGAGAGATGCCCTCCTTAAGCATCTGTTTCCATAGGTGACATAATATGCAGTCCTGTATTTAGCCAGCTAAAAGTATATTTTTTTTATGTCTGCTTAGTGGGCTTAGAGAAGAGGGCAAGGAAAGATTAGATTTAGAAATACCAAGCTGAGACCTGACAGCTGTCTGCACTGACTGAGACTGTTGGTGAAGTTGTTTGTCTGCCAACTGCAGCAGGAAGGCATTCATCTCCTGTAGGCTACGTTAAGCACGTACAAATGATCGGATCTATAGAGTGTAAGTCACTGTTGCAGCAACAGCTCTAAAAATAACCCGAACGTAGCCGTGGGCTTGTTGCTTGCATTTCTGAAAAAAATAAATAAAAAGAACAGGTTGGAGTGTTGCTGCTCGGCCCCAGTAGGTATGAAATTAAAGCCAAGAAATGTTTTGATTCTGACGGCCAGCTGGTTGTGCCGGGAGACGGCAAGGTCGTCTGGGTTACGGGTTGAAACCGGCGGAGATGCAGCAGTTTGTGTCGCTTCCTCCGCAGTTTGTTTGTTGTCAAGCGGGTCCATCTGGCGGGCAACAGAAGGATTGCTCATTTCGAGACGTCATGTTGCCTTTTCTTTTCTTTTTTCTTTCCTTTTTTTGTGATTTTAACTATCACCTTCATCTGCTATGCTACATTTCCCCCATGAGCCATCCCATGACACACTTTTCCACTTTGTTCAGTCCGGATGAGAGGAAACGTTTGCAGGAACGGTGCAACTAAGACAGGTTGCTGCAAGAAACAAAACTCCCCCACGCACCCCTTAACGTGTGCAATAGCCTGTTACAAATTATGTCGTTTTTATATTTCTACTCGCTGTCTTCCTTCAAGAACTATGTGCGTGTATATATATGTATGTGTGTATCTTGCCGTGTTTACGAGCGACACTGCCCACCCACGGAGCTCATCAGCTCTCACTAGAGTGCGTGGAACTCAAGCCCCCGGCCCGTCCACTGAAGAATAGCCGTCGTTAAATATTCATCCTCTGTTCCCGGTGGCACACTTCTCGCTGCAGACCGACCCCTGCCGCTTTGAGCTCAAGCCAGAGGACAAGAAATGCACACAACAGTGTGGGCAATTAGGATTAAGAAAATGTAAGAAGGACTTTTCTTTCAATTTTTTTCTTAATTTTCTTTTTGACCTCTAGCCTAAGAAGATGGGGAAACGTGACTACGGAGCACCCGTGACGTGACGTCTTAAAAGAGGTAGGTGATGGAGAGCGTGGATCTTGGGAGTCTTAGAATAGGATATGCATGCACTGTTTGGAGTTGGTCCGCACTGTGCAACCCTCTGCCCTAAAAGGTGAATGTTTAAAACGGGAAGAAGTACCGATCAAAACCATTTTTGTTTGTTTGTTTTGGATATCTTCTTAAGTGTGGTATTCACATAAATTTTACACCAGATGCCAGAAAGGATCAAACTAAACTTTGTAAATTTTAGTTAATATGCTAACCAGAGCTATTATTTCCATTGACCATGCTGCTCTGTAAGTTGCTGCTGGATGGGTTTACCTAATCTCGTTGTCCTGAAGCTGTGGTATGTACTTGCCTCAAGAAAGATTTAGTATACTTACTTGCAATCTAAGGAAGTCAGAAATATCCCTTTGTAGGCCCACGGTGGAAATATTTTTTCCTCTGCATGTGACCCATCCCTTATGGAGCAGTGGGCTGCCACACTGAGTAGTGTCTGAGGAGTTTTCTGGGGTGAGGTATCTTCCGGTCCTTAGGAACCCACAGTGACAGCCTGAGTTTTTCAGCCGGCGATTTTGCGGCCTTTCCAGGAAGCAAGTGTCTCACTTCCTCATGTAAATATACATGCATTACAGGTAGTTAAAGGCTTATAAACACATTAATAATTGCTTTGATGTGATTTTTTTTTCTGAGAGAAAATGCAGAGTGCTAAACTTTTGAGAGCTCAATTAAGACTGAAGTGGATGGCAATAAATCTGAACAAGTGCTTATGCTGTTCTTTGAAACTCTTTGGAACTAGGTTCTGTAATGACAGTAAATTCAACCTTATAGTCTTTCAATTCCAAGCTGTCAATAAGTCCATCTTGAAATTTGAGGGAAAACTTGACACATAGTTACTTCCACGGACTGAGCCAGACCCTTAGTCCCAGAAAGCTCACAGTGGATGCTGTACAGTGGATGCACAGTGTTCCCTAAGGGATGGGCAAATTACCAAGGACACATTTTGTGGCAATATGATAGTTGCTATGAAATAAAGATGTTTTTTATTAAATTATGCCATTTAACCACACTATGTGAGAGGATATAAATTGTTCTCTTTTGTTTCTATGGTATTACCTGAGATACTGACAGCACCCATGTCCATTTGTAAACATTATGCTATCTGGACTTGTTGAAAAAGGGAGGTTGACAACCACCAACTTCAATCAGAGTGAGTGCTGCAGGTGTTGAACTGTTCCACTAGATAGCAGCAGATTGCTGTGTGTGTGGGTGTGTGTGTGTTTATTGTGGTGATGGGGGTTGGTGTGTGCATGTGTGAGTGCATGTGTGAATGTGTGTGTGTGTGTGTGTGTGTGTGGGGGGGGGGGGGGGGGATAGCATGGC
>JAUZNJ010046221.1:0-18854 GCA_034780135.1 Jordanella pulchra | reverse complement strand
CCCCCCCCCCCCCCCCCCCCCCCCCCCCCCCCCCCCCCCCCCCCCCCCCCGAGCATGGCAGGTTGTGTGTTAACTGACAGAGATGATCTCTTGCTTCCCCTCAGGACCTGAATTCTTTTGATGAGGCTCATCATGCGCACCTCTCTTGTAATTCTAGTTTGTTCTCCCAGGCATGTATCCTGGTGTCTCTGTGCTGTTTCCTCTTTACAAATTCTATCAAAAGATGGAGGACCACCTGCCAGCACCAATTGCTTTGGGAAAGGGGAAAACTGTCTGCCTATGTTTAAAGGGATTTTTTTTTGTTCTTCTAAAAGCCACATGAGCCGCAAGACACAAACTGTTGGATAAGGAAAGAAAAAAAATCTTGCATAGAATTAAGCCTTCTTTAAGGTTTCTTTGTGAAACTTTGTGCACACATGCATTAACATGGACAACATGGTTGGTAATAATTAGATAGACAAACATTCTGAAAGATCCAGATCTGGCAACCCAACACCTGTACCCTGTAGTTGGACAGATCTAGCAATCTGACCCCTTCCCTCGGGAAGAGGGATAATTTGGTTGATGGCACTAATAATCACAGCCCTGATACTGATCCTTTACTTGCTGGACCTCTGTGAGTTTGTGAGAGTCATTCTTGTGTTAGTGATACCTTAGAAGGAAGACGTCATATCTGTAACAAGTGCGTATAACTCCCAGCTCTACCACATTTCCTGTAGATCTAGGTTAGCAGTTGAGGCATAGCTGGTATCAATTTAATTTTAATGCAATATATATCAGCACTAACTCTTGTAGATGCAGGTATTTGGTATTATGGGAAAAAAGAAACAGCAGGTTGACCAATAGATGTGATACAGGTGCTGACAGTCAACCTCTGTCACACTGATCAATTCAACCTGATTACTCGGTATTTGTAGATTTGAAATCGTTTGAAATCATGTTAATACTGATCAAGCTAATTCTCTGCATTTCAGAAGATAAGCCAATCATGCTTATCTTCTATCCTGTCCGGACGTTTTGTATTATTTATGCCCCGCCCCCTCAGCCACTCAGAGATCTCAAGTTTCACCTGCAGAGCCAGATGACAAATTAAGGCTCCTTCCATGACCTGGAACAAGGAACTGTCCAAACACACACATACACACACCCACACACACCCACACAGATGCTTACACATAAGTACACACAGACAAATGCGACTCATCTCCTGTCTCTCTTACTTGGACACATTTGATATCACACTCTGCACAGGATGTTGTGTTGAGTGAGGAAATGTGTTGAAGGTATTAGTGAAGGACGTGTAAAGTCAGAGGACGACACATATTGCTACCTGAAATTATTTTTGTATTTCCTTCTTTCTGGATTAATAAAGAAGATACTTGTGATCAGGATCCCACCATACTTGAAGACTTTAGAGCCTGACCCCCAAAAAGGCAGGTCTTTTTTGACTCTGATTGTCACTGAATGGGGGAGACAACAATTGGACGCTGCCCTGGTGAATGAAATTGTCAACACAGTCAAAAGAACTTAGTATTGGCTACACATCTGACCACTGAGAAGGTAAAACCTGTTTAATGTTTTAAAATGTTGTATTAAGATTTTACATTTAGTAAAAGCCATTAGGAGCGTATAGACTAAAGGTGTGGTGTTTTGCTTTGTTTTTTTTTTATTCTAGAGCTAAGTTAAGTTTAAACTGCTCGCTCTGAGCTATTCCATCATGAATTAAATTTGAAACATCTGGAGAATATTTTGGATAAATTTTTGTGCCATCTTTTTAGTGCATGCAGTTTTTCTAAGAATTTACTCTCCTTTATAACTATCAAATAGGTGGCATTAAGAGATAAACATGGAGACAACTTACACCAAGTCCCCCAAAACCAGTGGGTAAAAAATCCTTCGAACAGAGAACCTACCCAGTCAGAACTAAATGTTATTTCTAATAGTAAACCCTAAGCAACTTCCAGTAACAGAACTGATTACTGCCACTGAATCGGCCATCAGAAATAACACCTTGGCAGAGACAGAAGCAGTAGAACTTAGGTTGAAAGCTACAGCAGCTCTCTCTAGTGCAAAATTCCAACATTACCAAACAGGAAAGTAGGGCACTTACCTTTCTAGGTAAAGATATCAACATCACCATTTTGCTAGCAGACAAGGGCAGATGCACGATGGTACTCAACTCAACTGACTACCATGAGAAACTAATACATCTACTAATGGACAGTAGCACCTATAAGGCCTTGAAAAGGGACCCAACCAACTTCTACGAAAAAAGCGAAAGTCTGGGTGTCTTCAAATTTAAGCCTGTTTGTGTTTGGTTTCTTTGGTACTTGTATTGCAACCAATGTAATACAAAGGAACAAAACAGGTTTTATAAATGTTTTTCACTTGGAAAAAAATCCATATAGAATCAAAAATGAAACTTTCCAGGTGTTCAAAAAGTGATAACAACTCTCGAAGGTGTAAAAACATCAAATTTTCAAGAAACTTGTGCGAGAAAAATAAAAAAGCATAGACCAAATACTTTTAAACGCTACTGCATCTCGCTGTTCAGTTCTATACTTTTCAGAGATATCTATATAGAAACTAATCATAATGTTGCCAAACTCAGATCTAATGTTATCACTTAAATAAATTGAGGGGCTTGAATAACTGCAGATTGGTGTTTTCAGTGATTTTAAGTATGAGCCTTTTTGTATCTCTACAGGAGCCTTGATGGGGACTAGATTTGAGCAAGGTGGAAATGCAAAGGACAGGTGGATTTCTTCTCAAACTAATGTTAAACCCTCACATAGTCCCAGTGCAGAATCATACAGTCACATCTAAAACAAGAAATACTTTAAAGGTTTGTTAAGATAAAACTTTATTCGTGCATTAGTGGCTATAACCTATTTTTGTATTTGCAAAACTGATATAGGTTTTTCCTCTTTCTTTTTGTTTTAAGGTCACCTCCACTGAATATTGTACTAGGGCCATGGTGTAATTCTAAAACTGATCAAAATGCCTGGCAAGAAAGATAATAAAAAGGACACAAAGAAAGGTGGAAAACCTGAACCGGAGAAAAAGAAAGAGGATGAAAAGAAAGCAAAAGATGATAAAAAGGGAGGAAAAGATGACAAAAAAGGAGGAAAAGATGACAAGAAGGGTGGAAAGGATGATAAGAAAAGTGGAAAAAAGGGAAAAGAAGAGCCACCCAAAGCTAAAGATGATGGAAAAAAAGGAAAAGACAAAGGAAAAGGGAAAAAAGTAGAGTCTGAGGAGGAAGAGGAGGAACTACTGAGTGATGAAGAGGAGGAGGAAGAGTTTAGTGAAGACGATGATGAGGAGGATTCAGAGGATGACAGAAAGAGAAAGGGTCGAGGCGGTAAGGGGGATAAAGACAAGAAACGTGGGAAATCCAGACGAGGTGATGACTCTGAAGAGGATGATGAAGACTATGATGATGAGGAGGAAGACGATGAAGATGAAGTGGCTCACGGTAAATCTAAAAAGAAATCTAAAGATGATCGTCACCATAAAGGAGGAAAATCTGATGGTGATGCGAAAAAGAAAAAAGGCAAAAAAGAGGAAACCAAGGCTCCAGTTAAAGAACTCCCAAAGAAAGGTCTTAAGAACATGTCAAAAATGTTTATGAAGTTTTCTGGAATCAAAAGACGCAAACGCAGCGTAAAGAAACTAAAAAGCACATCGCGATTGTTCCTTGGTTTGGGAAGGAGGAAGAGCCGGCTTGCTAAGAAAAAAAAGCGAAAGTCTATGATGAAAAACACATCTCGATTTATGATGAGATTTAAAACAAGCCAAAAGAAAAAAAAGGAAAAAGAGGCCAAAGAGAAGGCAGCAGCTAGTGGGGGGAACAAACCTACGTACATGTTACTTCGTCTTGGTGGTGGAAATTCAAATAAGAGAAAAGGGGGCTTCTTTAGAGGTCTATTTAAAAAGCAAGATGGCACCAGTGATGACTTCAAGAACAGCAGTTTGTTACTAGGTAAGGTTGCTGCTGCAACCAATTGGCTAACTAAACGATTTCTGTCAAAAAAAATGAATGAAAATTCCAGTCATTATGGCTTAGGTGGTCGTAGAGGAAATACACGACATTCTAGCTCCCGGCGGTTTGTTCATGGTTACCACAACAATGGTTATGAGTTTGGGGAGGAAGATGATGAATATGACCAGCAACACATTGTCGGCCAGAGAGGTTACATGTATGATGGTGGTTATGGTGATTATGGAGTTGAGTCGGCACCAGGAATTGGAAGACATGGTCAGTATAGCTACTATGAGAATGAGATTGAAGGTGCCGACTATCAAGACCTAGGGTACTATGAGGAAGATCAGTTTTATGATCTAAATGGTGAATATTACGATGATAGACTTTATGTTTACAATGACCCTTATTCCCCTGCCCAAGGGTACTATGACACCCAGGAACCAAATTATTATGGGTACCAGCAACAACAGACAATGTATGGAGATGAAGCCCTTGATTACCATGATCATATGAATATAGGTCACATATATGGAGGGGAGATGGGAGGATTTCTTGAGCCTCAGTCTCCAGTTTATTATGATGAAAATGGACAGGGAGCTTACTATGCACATGGACAAATGGGTTACTCTGAAATTGGACAGGCAGATTATTATGGGGATCCTTATACTGCAACTATGGGAATGCAAGTAGGATTTCAACCAGATTATCAGCTTGGATATAGCGAGGCTGGTATGCAATACCAAGACTTGAGCCACCAACAGACTACATTTCCACTTGGAGGCCAACCGACGTTTGGTTTTGAGGTGTCAGATGTACATAATTTGCACAGTCCTAGTGGGGACCAATATGCATTCCATATGGATCAAACTGAGGATGACTTTGATGGAGTTCAACAAGGGGACATTACATTTAGAGTTCCTAGACCTCAAGTGCGCTTATTTGGAAAAGAAAGACTGGATGTTCCTTTGCCTCCCCCACCTATTCTTCCTCCAGATCCAGAGTTTGAAGACATGTCAGATATCCAGTATGAAGATCAGACTTCTCTTGCACCATATCAACTTGAAGACATGAGATTTGAGCAACAACTGCATGCATTAGAACAACAGCAAATACAGTCAACACAACAGATAATGTCCCCACAGCAGCAGATGATGTTTCAACAAGAGCAAAATATGTTACCTCAAATGATGCCTACACAGATGTCACCACAACAGCAGTTGGTACCCCAGCAAATTATGTCTCCACAGCAGCAGATGGTGTTTCAACAAGGGAATAGTATGTTACCTCAAGCAATGCCTACACCCTTGTCCCCACAACAGCAGTTGATGCCCCAGCAAATGATGTCCCAACAGCAGCAGATGATGTCAGAGCAGTTGTTCCAACAACAATCCATGTCTCCTCAACCACAGGTAAATTTAGTTATAGTTCATCATTGTTTATTGCCAGAATAAGGTATCCACGTTGATACAGCACATCGAGACAGTACTTAGAGATGTTGAGGTGTTGTGACAAAATGATGTGTCCAGGTTAAGAAGAATATGTATTTCCTGTTTAGCTGTGCAGAGCTTGTTGCTGAATATATAGGAGAGACTGTAGTACCCCCTGTGGATTGTACTTGAATTCAAGAAAAAGTAATATGAAAAATAAAAAAATGACTATTTATTTACTAATCCAGCCAGCCTTTTGGCATGGCTCAGTTTGCGAACTTGGGTCCTAGGGGGGGCTACATATTTAGCTTTGCTTCTGTCTCACTGCACTCTACAAATGTTCAATGTGCCTTTTTGTCTGCAACCAAATTCTGCATGATCCTCATAGTAGCTCTTTTATCCAAATCAAATCTTTCCAAGAAGCACACGTAACAAACAGCACAGTAGCCTTCAAAAATTTATATTGCCAAGGCTTGTCCTGGGGCCAGCTGATTGAGCTTTCTCGAAGATATGCTCTAATACAATATATATTTATCAAAGGGAATGCTGGTCAGGCTGTTCTCTGACTCCTACGAGTACCTAAGTGGTACAAAGGAAACTGCCCCTTATCTTTTTGGGGCTTTGTAGGTAATATAAAATGACCTATTGTTTTTTGGGTTTGATAATTATTAATAAGTAAGTTGAGTTGAGTTTTTGACTAGGTATTGACTAAAAAATAAATATGCATCCACACTGGAAATTGCTTGTAATCCATTAAAATAGAAATTGTTTTAAGCATAAATCTATGTTGTTGAATAGGTTATAGAATAGTAAACTATTAATGATTTAGTAATTCTATAGCTGTTGAATGAACATCTTTTCACAGCTCCAGTTGATGACAGAGCCAATGATGATACCACAGCCGCCAGGTTACAACCTCCCAACAATTCCAACACCAACAGCAATGATCATTAAACAAGCAAGTATGTCTCCTCAACCTGCTCGTCGCATGCAACCTTCAACTCCTTCTCGCCGCTCTGTCATTATGCCATCTCCACAAATGCAGCGGCATCCTTCTGCCATGGGTTCACCAGCACTCACCCCTATTGCCACAAGAAGGCAGATCCCCTCCCCACAACCTTCCATGAGGGATGGGTTCATTAATGCTCAAAGACCTCCATCTATTTTGTCTAGACAAATTTCACCTTCTGCTTCTCCAGTTCTACATCAAAGAGTTCAGGCTCGTAGGTCACCTTCTCCTATTGCCCATGTACCCTCACCCCCTCATTCACCCCGTGCATCACTAATTCGTCGTAGTCCTCCACCTTTAGAGAGAGGACCGATGTGGCAGCGTTCTCCACCTCCATCACCCCGCCATTCCATGGGGAGACAAAGTCCCCAGCCATCAACCTCCCTAACTCGAAGTCCATTTGGAAAGACAAAGATGCAAAAGCCATCTTCACCTTCACTCTCCCCTGGTCTAGGATCACCGCCTCTCTCTCCTCAGTTAAGTCTAAGGCCTTCACCCACTCCTTCCCGCCATAGTTTATCTCCTAAAGGGCCTCGGCAAGCTCCATCCTCACCTACCCTTTCTCGTCGTTCAACTCGGCTGCTCAGGGACCCCACACCATTGGCCAGGCCTAGGGCATTAAGAAATGTTCCATTAGGTACTGTCAGGCCCTCCCCCATGGGTCTTAGAGGGCGACCAGTTCCCCCGCCAACTCAGAATGTGCGTCCATTCCGTGCCTCTTCAATAAGAAGTAATAGATCTTCTGTTCTTACTATAGACTCCTCCCTTCACTCTTCTCCTTTCAATTCCCCTCTTATTGCCCACCGTGCTCCCCTGGCAAGGAGAGAATCTGGACATATTCCTGTTCGCCCCATTGCTCGAGGGCGTCCCCTTAGAGTTCGACAGTCGGTAAGAAGTATGCCTCCTCCATCCCCACAGCCCTCACTCAAACACATGTCACGCAGTCCATCCCCACGCCTTTCTCCTCGGCTGAATCGTCAGTCCAACGTGTCAGATTCTTATCCTGGTCCTTATGGTGAGACATTGCAACAATTTGTTGCTCCCTCTACTGACAGGTTATCTTTGCAAAACCACACACTGAGAGAAGAATCCAATATTACTCAACTTCCAAGACCTCAGTCTACCTATGTCCAATCTGTTCCCTCGTCTCCATTGCTCTCTGGAGCCATGAGACATAGTCAAGCAATAAGGGGCATGGCCTCTTTTCAGACTCCACAGTTACAATTGCAGTATGGACCAACTGTTGTTATGCCATATGACTATATCTCTGAACCTGGTCCTGCACCGTTGCTTCAAGATGCCTTGCAAAACCAGTACTTTGTCAGCCCCTCCTCTCCCATGTTATCCAGTTCTTTACGCGGTATTCGACCAGATGCTTTTTCAGTCCTTGGACCAGAAGCAGCTCAAGTGGTGGGCATGGGTCAGATGGTTCAAGAATTAGATCCTCATGATTCTACACACCAAAGACCAATGTCACCTTATGAACAGCCTTTGCTCTCTCCTTCACAAACTCTCTCTGAAGTTCTTCAAAACCAAACAGTGAGAGAAGCATCCTACATTTCTCCTCTACACAGACCTCCGTCTCCATATGCCCCACCTGTACCATCATCTCCTTTGCTCTCTGGAGCCATGAGACATAGTCAGGCAATGAGAGGCATGGCTTCATATCAGACTTCACAGTTACAATCTTTGTATGGACCAACTCCCGTTATGCCATATGATTACATTTCTGAGCCTGGACCAGCACCATCGCTTCAAGATGCACTGCAAAACCAAACTGGGTTGCATAATGTATCTAATTTAAAATCTCCTATGATACAACGTCGTAATCCTTATGCCCCAGCCGGGCCTCAGCTTCACAGTGCTCTTCAGCAGAACCCAAATCTCCGCCAAGCATCCTTTCAAACACCTGTGCAACTTAGAAGGCCCTCAGTAGTATCTCGGTCACCCTCTTCCCCAATGTTGGGAAGAGCCCTGCAAAACCCACAATTGATGCAGGCATCATACCAGCTACCAGAGAGAACTCTAATGAGCCCTTATACAAATCCTCGTTCTTCACCTTTGCTTGGTCATGCATTGCAAAACCAACAAGTCAGGAATGCCTCATATATAATGCCGGATGGATCAGTTATCAGGGTAAGTGGTACATTTAAATAATTTTGTATTTATTTTTATCTGTTCAAAGGTAAATGTTATGACGACTTCTAATTGAGTTTTTTGACTCCTCCATGTGAACAAAAACAGGACCCTCGTCTTCTTCATAAGCCAATGTCACCCAACCTTTCTGGAGCCCTTCAAAACCAGCATTTGAGGACGGCTTCATATACTCTTCGTGATGGTACCATCATAGATCCCAGACAGAAAGTAACCAACGACTTCTAGCTTCAAACTTGACATTAAATTAATCAGTAATTTGGTCATACACCACATTATTAATATTATTATATTTTATCCTTTAATCATGTTGTTGATCATTAATACACATATCTTTCTGTTTCAGCTCCCTATTTCCCCAAATCTTAGTAAGGCCTTGAATAACCCGGCTCTACGAGAAGCTTCTTACTCTCTTCCTGATGGTACCATTGTGATAGACTCAAAAACAGAAAAGACTCCAAACCTTACAGCAGCACTTCAGAACCCTTACCTAAAAAGTGCTTCATATACCCTCCCGGATGGCACTATCATCATAGATCCAAGGAAACCTACCTCTCCCAACCTGTCTAACGCTCTTCAACACTCATCTTTGCGGAATGCTTCATTCACATTACCACAGGGGGTTCGAGACCCAAATACTCCAGTATCACCGAATCTGGCAAAGGTTAATTGTAGATTCCGATTTTTCTGTTTTATTTTTTGTTTTTTCAAATGTTTATCCACATTATTTTTTGTTTGTTGGGTTATGATGTAAAGTTTCTAAAAATTGACCGGGATGGTGTTTTTATAGTTGATCTAATCTTCTGCATCTTTTATTTTGTTGCACACACTTTTACATGTCCCACCTGCCTGTCTAGGCTCTAAGTAATCAAGCCTTGAAAGCTGCTTCATACACCCTTCCAGATGGAACTATTATTGTGGACCCAAGAAAGCCAAAGAGTCCAAATCTGACAGCAGCCCTGCAAAATCCATATCTAAAAGGATTATCCTACACCCTGCCTGATGGAACCATAATCATTGACCCAAGAAAACCAGTTGGACCTGATCTTTCCAAAGTAGGTCTTTTTCTCCATTTAAGTTTTAGTACGAGCTTTTTCCAATTTTGAATTAAAGTTGAAAATATTTAAGACGTTTCATCCAGTGAAATTATGCAGTAATAAATTACATACAGCGTCTTTCAAAAATATTTCTCCATTAAACTTTTTCACATTTTGTGAGTTTAAAACCTCAAATGTCTGTGTACTTTATGAAATAGATAACGCAAAGTAATTCACAAGTTATAATCCAGAAAATTGTAATTCATGTGGATTAAACATCCTTTATTATCATACCACAAAACAATGCATTTTATGTGTACATTCAGAAGTCATTTCACTAGTAAATCTAGTAGTAAATTAGTAAATCTTTGTCGTAAATTGAGTACAATTGTGAGTAGTTTAAACCTTGTGTAAATCCATCTGTTGTCTGAAGGCCTCTGAGATTTATAGGAGAAAATTAGTGAACAAAGATTAGATAGGTAAGAGATTAAGTTGTCAAGAAGTTTTAATCAGAATTTGGTAATGATACAATAATACTGCCTGAGATATCTATACAGTATGTTGTACGCTTTGAAAAACTGTTGCATGTAGTAAAGAAATCATAAGAAAATCAGTTTTGAGATAGGAAATGTTGATACAGGTATACCCCAATGACTGTAACTGTAATTTTAGTTTGAAAATGGTTTTAAAAATCATTGAGGGTAAGGAGGGTAATAAAATATTTACAAAAGATTTTCCTGGATGCTGAAAATCTATTTCCTTTTACTTCTTATTTTTTTAATGCTTTTTGTTGGTTTATCAAAATAATATGTAAAAGTTTGTAGTTTTAATATGAAATAGTTTTGCACACACTGTGGGCTATTGATTTATGGCGATTGTAATATTGATTAAGTGATTTTCTCTGATCCACCACCTCCAGGCTCTCCTGAATCAGAACCTTCGTACTGCAACATACCAGCTCCCTGATGGTTCTTTAGTGTTGCCTGGCCAGAAACCATCAACTCCAAACTTGGCAGCTGCACTTAGGCAGAATCAGGGACTTCGTTCTACTGGTCTCTACCATCTCTCTGATACCTCAGCTTTGTCAGCTGTACCTAAACCCACAAGCCCCAATGTTGCCTCTGCACTGCAGAATGAAGAACTACGCGGTGTCACTTACAGGTGTGAAGTTACACATTTAAAGGAAACTAGTAAATTACAGAAATTACTAAGCTTTCCACAATGTGGCAAAGAATAACATGTTCACCTGCCAAGTGTCTGAGGAATTTGGGTCTCCCCCCCCCAAAGAGTTTACTCCAAGGTCCATCGATGAACTGCTTGTTTATGATAAATGAATTATGCTCTATAACATTTTCCCTTACCAGCATTTTGTTTGAATACACACAGAAAAAATAAGGCGATGTGTAAGCAATATAGAATTGTCCTTTCAAGTAAAAGGTATGGTATATACAGGCATCTATTCGTACTTGTTGCCTTCCACTGATCCGTGACTGGGTCATGGGAGCAGCAGTCTCAGTAGAGACTCCCAGGAATTCTCTCTAAAGACGTCTATTTAGTTCAATTTAATTCCGTTTATTCATTTCGCACCAATTTACAATACATGTCATCTCAAGTTACTTTACAGAGACAATGCAGCCAGATTGATTAAAATCTTCTGTAAGGAAAACCAGTTGATTGCATCCAGTCATTGTCTTGTAAGACATGCTCCTCCTGGTTGAGCCTTTGGTGATGACTTTCACTTGCATTTAGTCGTTGACCGTGCAGCAAACTCTCACACCGAGCATACGTGTAGTGACAGTGGAGAGGAAAAATGGCCTTTTAACAGGAAGAAACCTCCAGCAGAACCAGGCTCAGCGTGAGCGGCCTTCTGCCAAGGCCTACTGTGGTTCAAGAAGATAGAAGCAGCCATACAAAAAGGAGCAGGTATAAAAAAGCTAACTGTTAACTAGCTCCACAGGTGACCCCGTCGAGGAAAGATAAAGCCATGCAGGTGAGCTCCAAGCTAATTCTCATGTAAGAAGATGAAAGAGTGTACATACTGTTAGTCACAATGAAAGAAACACAGCCATACTGGAAAACAGGTCAAGCTCCAATATCTAAAAACAGATGTGGATGGCTGCAGCACAGCTGACATTTCAATCCAGGATGGAGTCACGGCCGAACAGGAACAGACCAGAAGAAACAGTGAGAACATAAAGCTTTAAGGAAACCTTTATATGCACTGCAGAATGAGAGAATAGAGATATGATAAATCAGAATGAGGAAAAGTGGTCCCTATGTCATCCAGCAGCCTTAACATATAGCAGCATAAATATAGAAAACAGCTCAGGATAACTGACTATTTTGGATGAGGTACGAAAAAGGTAGAGCCACAGTGGAGCCAAAGAAGACCCAAGGAGAACTGTCTCTCCAGACTTAATTCTCCAACTGAAGTTCTATGGATGTCTAAATGTGGTTTAAAGGATTGTTGAGGTTACCTAATCGGACAAACTAAGCATGACCATCATTGTTTTGAAAAGAATTTAAAGGTACTAAGAGGAGAAAACTTATATTTTATTTACTTTTCTTCTTTAAAAACAGGAATGTTCAATCTAAAATAACTCAGAAAAGGCAACTGTAAAAATCACATCATATGAAAGTTAAGAAACTTTTTATAAGTAGTTCTTACAGGAGATATTAAAAATAGAATCCAAGTTTAGTTTCTGGAGTTCTTGGTCTTATATTTAACAAGTATTGTGGAACTCTTTACTAGATTTATTTACAGCATTGTTTTTCTTACAGACTCCCAGATGGCTCTCTTCTCACACGCCGGTTCCATAACCCAAAACTATCTGATGCCATCCAGAACCAGCAGCTTCGTTATGCTTCATACACTGTGCCAACAGAACTTCAGGGAGAGGACCATCGCTACGCTGTAATACCTCCATACGGACCCCGATCTGGCCACTGGGCAAGGAACATTAGAGGTGGAGGTGAAGGTGGGGATGATGTTTGGGCGGCTGAGAGGGTTTTGCCACATGGCACTCTTCAGAATTTGTCAAAGTGGTCTATGTACAAAGAAGATGGGGTGTTGGAAGGATATACACCAAACCCTCAGGCTGTGGACAAACAACCTCAGAACCAAGAGTGGACTCCTAGCAGAGCAAGAGTACCAGGCCAAAGCTGGTATGATAAGGTATCTAAAATTATTAATTTGAAAAAGAACATGAATGTTGAAAAACATAAAGCCTTGCATCTTTTTTTCAAGTCATGTATGCATAGTTCAAGCATAATTTTAAATAGCCATATGCTGAAAATGAAAATATTCGTTCTAGGCTTACCAACTAGAACCAACGCTGATCATTTTTCTGAAGCTTAGAAAATTGATGTTTTATTGCTCTAATACCACTATTATTGTCTATTAATTGTGTCCAGATCTATTCTATAATAAGCATGCCAACACCAGCCCACAGAGTGGTACGCTGGGCAGAGGGAATGGAAGACATGACTCAGCTCCCGTAAGCACAATTCAGACCAATATAAATATTGAGCATTTACTGCTGTTACACTGTTTCAATGGCCGGGTAATTTGAGAAAGGAATAGCCTCAAAGTTTTATTATGCATTAATTCAATGCTTGTTTCCCATCCCATTATCAATTTTTTTGATTCACCACATAAGTAAATTTGTGTGAAATGAACAATATTTCAAATCCTAAGAAAAGCTGATTTTAAAGAAGAAAATACCCTGTTTCTCTTTAAAGGTCTCATATTATGAAAAATTCACATTATAACCATTTTTGCAACAGTCATATGTGTTCTGAAGCCTGTGTATGACGTTCACATTCTCCACCTCTTAGCTAATGTGTGTAGCTAAATGCTTTTCAAATGCGCTGTTTGAACAGCATTCCCCTTATGATGTCATCAGAGGAAATAAGCTGTCCAGAGCAGTCTACTGCAGCCCATGGGTCAAGCACCTTCATCTTATTATTCTACATGCCTGGGCCATCTTTATGAACTCTGACTAGTTGTCATGGTTACGTGTTGTGGGAGCATGGCCTTCGGGAGGTTGGGGGCGTGGAAAGCAAAAACAGCTCATCCTGAAGAGGGCTGAATACTGAGACTTTTGTTATATGCTGTCAGCCTTATCTGTGACCAATTCTCCTGCACCAACAGCAAAAACATGCTGTGGGAGCCTCATTGTTAATATTTTTAAATGTAGAATAATATGGGACCTTTAAATAATAATCAAGAGTGGATTTCAACATTAATGCAGGACTGATCATCTAATTTGACTTTATTGCTCAGTGTTTTTGTTTAATTTTCTTTTATTTAATTTCAGTGAGCTGAATGAAACCACAGTTGTGATGAACCTGAAGAAACGCTTTGACCACGAACTTATATACGTAGGCTCAGTGTTAAACATGTCAATGACCTAATATAGTAAAACATTACCAACTCTAAGAGTATTGTTTGATTTACTCTGTTTATTTCTCTCAGACCTACATCGGGAGCATCCTTGTGTCTGTGAACCCCTACAAGTTACTCAACATCTACGGCACAGACATGGTGCAACAGTATGAAGGCCATGGTCTGAGTGACAATCCCCCGTAAGTCTTAAGTGTTTGAGTGTTTCAGACCTTCAGAAACGTTATAATCATCTTAGTCTGTTTTTTAACTTGAGATGTTAAAGGAATGAACTTAAGTGTAAGAGGTATTTTAAAGTTTACACTCTTTAGTTATCTTGATTGAACCACTCTGTAAAAAGGAACAGATGTTTTTTCATATTCTTTCACATTAATTCCCTCCAAATAAATAATTTGCAGACAAACCTTTCAGTGCAACTATAAGTATTCTGTTGTAGGTATTTAAGACCTTTGCACACAAACAGAAACAGTTAAAGTCTTGCCATAGGTTTTCCCTTTGATTTGTTCTGGTCAGCTTTGGGATCGCCCTTCTGGTGAAAAGTGAAGCTGTCTTTTTAATCTCTTGCTAGTCTTCTTTCCGTAGTTTATTTGTTTCTATCCATCTCCCAGTCGACTTTGACTAGTTTCCTATTGTCCCTCTTGAAGAAAAGCATTCCCACAACATGAAGCTGAAATCTCCATTATTGGCTGTTGGTGATGATGTAATTCAAGATAAAGTTGAATTTTCTCTCTGTTTCTGTTGCATACAATTCTGTTTCTACAGCTCCTGTAGTCTTAATATTAACCTCTTGTCTGTTGTATGTTGTCCCTTTTCTGGTATTTTTGCTCTGCTTTTCAGTTTAGTTTATTTCCTGAATAGTTTGTAGTCTTGGGATAATCTTTTCATTTTCAGAAAACAAATACTAATAAAATAAAACAATGTTTGTGGTTGTGAAATACTGTCCGAAAAGATGCAGTTGAAAAAATAAAACATTTAAAATATAATTTATTTTAATCGTCTGTGGTATTTAATGTTTGATCTGGACATCTGATGTAGGCTTGTGTTTTTTAGCAGTTGTATTCTTGTTCTAAGAATGTCTAGGAGTGGTATGCAGTGCTCAAAGTTGAAGGTATTGTGGAAAGCAGGGATCATTTGTGTACCTTAGTGTCAAGCATAGATATGGGAATATTGTAATATGCATGGTAGCAGGTTACTGTTAAACTGTAGCCAGTTGGTTGCTAAGGCAGGGTTAGTCATGATTTTTCCTGCCTCGTCTTCACAAATCAATAATGCACATGGAACAGGAGTGACTGGTCTTTAATAATGGTCAATAATTAAAAATGTTTTATTGTGTTGCAGTCACCTCTTTGCCATTGCTAATCTATCATATACAAACATGATGGATGCCAAAAAGGACCAGTGTATTGTGATCAGGTATGAGATGCTGTCACTGTTGTTGCTGCTATATGTTGTTATGGCAACTGCTGTCACAATATTTTTTAAAATAATGACATTTTATTTTCTGAATATTAAGATAAAAATTAAATTTCTGTATTTATGATCTGGGTTTTTGATTTACTGCTTTAGGGCCATTTCCTGACATACCATTTACAGCTAAATCTAAAAAAAAGAAAGAATATTGTAGGAAAAAAAGCTAATTTTGTTGCTAATTTCAGAAAGTGAAGCTCATATGTAAAATAGAGTAGCTAAACATTTAAATAAATGTTTTTTTCTTTACTTAAAACCTTTTTGGAATGGTACATATTGCTAACAGATAATAAAAAAACCAAATTCATCGTCTCAGATTGTTGAGATATTAAGACTGCTTAATTTAAAGATTGGCAATTACCAAATAAGATGGCTGTTTCTTTCATGCCTTTATTTAGCCAGATTAAAACCTATTTAAATCTAGATCTCATTTGCAATGGGTACCTTGGTGGAAAATCTGCAGCACACTAAAAATAGTTATATGATCAAACACATTTAAAATAAAATAAAATTATATTAACACTATGTAAGAACATTAAATAGTTCTTAAATACTACTATTCTTGTATTCTTAAGAATAAACAGCTTTGTTTCAAATAATGTCAAAAGAACAGACAAATCATCCATATGGGCTACAAATGTTAAACTTCTTGCGTCAACCCACTACTGGATCAGTGCTTTCACACACATATACACTATATTGCCAGAAGTATTCTGCATGCCTACTTCACAAGCAGTTGGAATTCCAATTCGTAATCCATGGGGTTCGAAAAAATGTCAGTCTACTATTTGCAGGTATAATAGCTCCAACCTATGAGGGAAGGTTTTCTGTATGGTTAAAGAATGGGTCCCTGGAATTATTGACAATTCTTACAAAAGAGGATAAGAGGCTTTACTCTAATTCTTCGCTGTAATTCATCTAAACTTGGTTCTGTTGGGTTAGTATTAGGACTTTGTGAAGGATTGTCAGGTTTTCCTACAAACCAACTTCCCATCCATGTCTATTAGTTATTGTGCCCATTATGCTTTGATTGCAGCCCCAAAACTGTGGAATAATCTGCTGGACCATGTAAAAGCTACTCATAACCTCAGGCCTTTAAAGTGCTTCAAAAAACACATCTCTTCTGTTTGAAGTAGATAAAGCTTGAGATCCTGACTATTTACAATTTTTAAGACTATTCTACTTTTCTTTTTTTATTATTTATTATTTTATAAATGTTTTCTATTAGTGGTTATTTGAATTGCTTTTATGTTATTTTAATCACAATAATGCATTTTATTTGTTTTGAAGTGTTGTTTTAAAGAAATATTGACATTGAGAGTTTATATTGGAACCCTTTTTATGCTCTGGTCCACGGTCATGTTGAATCAGCAGGGGGCCATTTCCTAACTGTTCACACAAACTTGGAAGCTTGAAATAGTTTTAATATTTTGGTGCCCAGAAGCTTTCAAGTATGCCTCTCTGGGGACATGGAAATACTCTGTCCAACTCCTGATAATCAACACTGAACCATAATTCCTCCTGCATTAAAAATACCATTCTTTCACTCGCTGCTAAATCCAGGCTCTTCCACTGAATCATTGGATGGAAAGAAATAATTGATCTCTTATGAGAACAAGTCTTGTTGATCAGTTATTTTATGGCCATGCACTTTACCATTTTATAAGAGGTGTATTTTGTTTTTGTTTTTTTGCTAAAGATAATTAGCTACCATCGGCTCCATTAATTCATACCCTTGCATAATTTATCTGTATGCTCATTGTTTTTTTTTTTTTTTTGGCTTTTTTAGTGGAGAAAGTGGGTCAGGAAAGACTGAGGCCACCAAGTTAATCTTGCGTTACCTGACAGCCATACATCACAAAAGAAATGTCACACAACAGGTACCCACTGATTATTACTATGTAGCTACCTAAAGATGAAGTTTACATTTTTTAGATTTTAATTGCATTTTCTTTTCCATATGCATCGTTTCCTTCAGATAGAGGTAAAACATTTTTTGTAACGTGCGATAACCAACATTTCTATATAACAAAGTCATAGTGATGTTTCTTTTATGATGTTTTATTAGATCCTTGAGGCTACACCTCTGCTGGAGTCGTTTGGGAATGCCAAAACAGTCCGCAACGACAACTCTTCACGCTTCGGAAAATACACACAAATCTACATGGATGAGTGAGTAACAATATTAGAGGCTTGTTTTTGTTGAACTACTCGAAAGCAGCAGCTGTTTTAGGTTTTGATTGTGTTTAAGAGCTATCCAACTACTTATCTCTGTATAGCATTATTGCCTAGTAGTTAGCTTGATAATTATGTTTTAGTAATGTACCATATATGTATTATCAGTATGGAATTAAAAGAGACAGTGACGCTTTTGATTAGGTAGGACAAGGGAAACATAGATAAAGGGAGAAGGTTCATGTAAATCGCTGTGGCACATCACTGATTATGAGTACAGTGGAGGATCCAGTCTCGCATTTAGCTATTTGTTGCAGGGGATAAACCACTACAGAGTAACGTCGGCTCCTTTTTGTCAGCAGGCAATAAGTAGGAGAGGAATGAAAGTATCAAAAGCTCTTGTCAGATCCAACAGATCCTACACTCATTTTTTTATATATTAATCATTGTAAATATGGTAAGCGAGATAAAGAATGAAGAACAATGTCTGTTTTTTGCTTTTAATGAAAACCTGACCAATTTCAAATAAATATTAGATTTTTTTTATATTAATTTTTATCACTCAAAAACTAATGTTGGATATTTTTTTTTTACCACAGACCCCTCTAGCACTAGATTTTTTGTCTCCGACCACATTACAAGATACTTGTGCTTGCTTTGCCTCCCCCTTTCAGCTGTGAATGAAGTGGCAACCAGAGAGTTGGTGTAGTGCTAGACTTACACTGAGGGTCAGTACAAAGCAGCTTTGGGAGATTTTGCAAGTCTCCTTCAACCTTAGCCTGACCCACAAGAAGATTCTAGTGTTGCAAAATACATTGTGCATTACTCATTACATGGAAAACTCACCAATCAAGTTTCACTTTAGCCATGTTACTCTGCCATTCCACATAATAAAGGTAGTAGAGAAGGTCCTGTTTTCCCTTCCAAGTATGCCATCAGGACTGCTGCTATTTTCTTTTTCGTTTGGTGTTGTTGAATATGCCATCATAAACATGCTTCAACAAACCCGGCATTATCTGGACTAAACAGACTCCACAGGCAGAATCATATTCTACTGGATTTTGCCAGTACATTTCATCACAATTCTAGAATGGCCAAGAGATGCAAACCAACTGCAAATCAATCAATCAATCAATCAAATTTTATTTGTATAGCACATTTCAGCATCAAGGCATTTCAAAGTGCTTTACAT
>JAUZNJ010046210.1:0-32084 GCA_034780135.1 Jordanella pulchra | reverse complement strand
GCTGCCAAACGATGCCACGGAATCGGAGCACACAGAACCGATTCTGAACAGGAACCGGTTCTCGATTCCCATCCCTACTGAAACTACACTGAAGTGAATATATATTGTTCTAAACTGTTTCGTTGTAGCCTTGGCTGCATGTTCACCATCATACTTTGACTGAAGGATCAACCTCTGCTCCAGTCTTGAGTCTCTTCCAACCTCTGAAAGGTCTTTGTCTTTCATTCTTGCCTTTAGTTCAACCATTTCACTCTGACCTACTTTGATGTCCATGCTGAAGAAAAGCATCCCCACACCATGATGCTGTCACCACCATGTTTCACTGTGGGGAAATTATATTTAGGATTTAGAAGGATTTGCAGTAATAGTTTTCTCAAAAGCTCAGTTTTGACTTCAGTGGACCATAGCAAATACTTCTATGTTTGTGTGTTGCAAATTTGCAACTGTATTTATATAGAGATTTATTTAATAACTAGATGAGATCTGAAGGGAATTTGGTGACATATTTCAAGGTTTAACAGTAAAGGGGTCTGAACAAAAATGCTGGTTCATCTTTTGAGTTCTGCTTTAGTTGATAAACAATTTGATACACATGTCTTATTCTTGTCAATTTGGGGGCAATTTTTTTTATTAGTTATATAAAATCCTAACATAACAAATGTAAATTGTGGCTTTACCTTGAGGAAATCTGAAAAACATTTAAATGGCATGATTGCTTTTTAAAAACACTGCATTTACTCTTAAGAAGAAAATGCATGAAACAGCATTACTGAATAAGTTTAACAAAAATATCACTTGTTGTTAATATTGTAACTATTTTCATCTTCAGGAGAAGGTAGCGTCAGAAAGTTTACCCCTTTTGGGTTTCACAGTGAAGTTACCTGACAAGCAGGGAGGAAACGCGGAGGCCAACATCTTCCAGCTGTACCACCAAAACACTTTGTATTACACCTTTAAAGCTGAGGACAACCTCACAGCTCAGAGGTGAGAAGAATGTTTAACTTAGATTTAATGATATAAAATTAAAGCTTTTATCTCTGCTGTAATTATACCTCCTGGAAGAAATGTAAGGCAAGAAAAAACAAAAAACATACATATCTTCATAGGGGAAGCGGGGTTAACTATATTAATCTTTAGCTGAATGCGGATTGTAGGATCTTAGTAATACTTTAAATATTATTGATCAAAGAATAGTAACTGACAGAAAGAAAGCAGCGGCTGGGACTGGGTGGTAGGTTGGTTTAGATGTATTTAACTTGACTGTTTTTGTCTTTAAGCAATCATAAATCTTAGAAAATAAAGGTCAAGTGTAGGTTTCCTTAAAGCTTAATTCTTTATATGTGTCGAGCTATTTTTTTAATCTACCTCAACTTGTCATAGGATGCTGGACAACTCCACTCATTTCCTGTTTTTTTTATTTTCTACCTTTTCTTCATAGGTTGTTAATCTTAGACAAAACACATTAAAAATATATATTAATATTTGTTTCACATTTGATGATCATTACAAGTTTTAAATGCAGAAATAAATGTTAATATTAACGTTTAACTCTGAAACTTGACCATGCATCTTTAAATTCATTCTTAAGCAAATCATTTTATGAATCAAGAACAAAACCAAATCAAAGGAATTTAACTAACACTTCTCCAACTAGTTTACAAATATAAGTAAAACATACATGCCAAAAGAATCTCTGTGGTTGCCAAACACAGCAAACAAACTGAAGCAGACCAAAGCCCAGGTGTCTGAATGTCTTCTTCTTGAGTTTTTTGTAGGTTGGCAAAAGACTTTAGTTGTGCATTACCACCAACAATGTGTCTGAATGTCTACAATCAAGCCTATTTAAAAAGAATGCAACCACACCCATTGCTCTGCACCATTGGCACTAGACTGCCCTGCAGAAATATTTCAACAACAAAACAGAAAGAAAAGCAAAGCATAGAAAATGTATAAGGAGTGTAAATACATCTCTTTTTGAGCAACAGAACAATATGCAGCCTCCTAGTTTTCTAGCTTTCAGTTTCTGGAATAAACTGTAGTTGACTACAGTAGCTGAGTCTGTCCATCAATAAGGTGATTATTCAAAATGTTCTATACCTTTATCTAGGAAAGCAAAAAGTCACAGTTCAGATCAAGATCCTAAACTTAAAGAGATGAAAAGCTAGAAAGTTTTTTGTTTGTTTTTAAGAGGCCTGTCATTCATGACATCCACATCAAGTCTATAACTAAGTTATCCAACTGTAAAACAAATTTGATGAAACTGAAGGTTTTATGTTGAATTAGAAGCTGAAAAACTGATGCATACTTTTTTTAAACACAAGGAAAATTACTTTATTGCACCAATTAACAAATCACTGCATTGGCTACCTGTTTGGTCTAGTAAAGCATTAAATGATCTTGGACCAAAGAACCAAAGAACATTTATGATATGCTTGTCAGGTAAGAACACACAGACTACTTGATTTATCAAAAGCATCTTTATTCAGTTTTTACAGAATGAGGGAAGTCAGCAATCATTGGTTTTTTGGCCTTCAGCTCAATTTGTTTTAGGTTGATGTTTTTTGGGGGGGATTACAAATCTTACAATCTTGAATGTCAATAGTTTGATGTAGTTTTATTTCATTATTTTTCTTTTATTTTCTTGTAAATCTATTGGATTACCTTTTAATGAATAGTTCTATAACATGCTGACTATGTATAATTAACCTGCAGTTTATGTTGTCTTTTTTTGCTAATCTAAAATCCTTGACTTGTGCAGGTGGGTTAATGCGATGGAGGAAGCCACAAACTTATAGGATCCACCATTCCGCTGCCTTTGTTCTCCTACAAACCCTTGTCTCTAAAAAGTGGGCATGGAAAAGGCTCTCTTCTGTTTGGTGGCATGTTGTGACCTGCCTAGCTAAACCGAGGGAAAGAAGACACTTTGTTCTTTAAAAAAAGAGGCCAAAATCGACCTACTTTGTCCTTCTGCAGCGTCCCCTCCCTGCTGATACGGCAGGTGTGACGCCAAAGGCTGCAGGAGATGTTGGCCCAGATACTACCAGTGTGGAGCACTGCCTGTCAGCTATATCTCACCACCCCATTTCCAGGAATTCATTGGATTTCTCATCACAAAACAAAAAAGTTTAAGACATGTTTGGACAGGGTTAATTTATTAATCTGAAACTGAACAAAATGGCAAAAAAACTTATTTTGCTGTTGTTTACATAAAATAAAAAAACACACTGAAGCCTCAGTCACTTATCTCAAATGGACCCTTCTCTTATTTGAAATATTTATGCCTTAATTTCAACATGTGCGTTTTTTTTTTTTTAGCTTTTTTTACTGCATTTAAAGCACTCATAAGCACTGATCAAATGATATAAAAGCATGAAAGCCTCTGTTTCATGGCTGTGTACCATATTGTTGCAGACGGCTGTTTGATTACCTCTGGGGGGGGGGGGGGGGGGTTCTGCTTGCACTGATATTAAAGGTATACTTCAGGATTTTTGACAAGAGAAGCAGTTAATGATTATGTTGCTGTAAATAAATATAATAAAGTCCACATTATTTGATCCATGGAGCTGGGGCTGGGGGCCAGTCAGGAAGAAGCAGAACCCAAACATCTTTTGCTTTAAAAACACTCATTTCTCAAACTTCCTGACCTTGTATTTATATCTCTACTCAGAGGGAAGCTAAACATGACATAATGTACATTAGGAGTTGGAGGTTGGGGCCATCACCGACATTCCTCTTTGAAACTTGTTCTGTGAATGAAGCATGGGAAATGTTTTTACTCTAATTTAAAGACATGCAAAAATACCTAAATTCTACACTGCTGTTTTCTGCTAGCTACAGATAAACACCAAATTATTCATACCGCCGACATATTTAGGTTTACTGTAGCTTACCCCTTAAATTTTTCATTTTCTTAAATGCTCTAAAGATAAGGGTGATGCAAAATACAAATGTACTGAATATTAAAATTACCGATAGGGAGGGTGTGACTGTTGCTATGACAGCTACTGAGATGGTTGTCAAATATTTTTGACACTTTTTAAAAATGAAATGCATATAGAAACCAACAAATGTATTCATTTAAAGCTAAAACTCGTTTTTTTAAGATCCTTTGAGAGGTGGTTAATTATGAAACAAACTTTTTAGCTAAATGAAAAGGGTTTGAATAACATTTGTATTAACGGCATGTACTTTATTTGGAGGGTCTGAGTATGTATTTTGTACATCAACATTAATTTCCTACCTAAATAATTACAGACTCCATTGTAAAAAGAGACATAAATCCAATGCAAATGTGAAAACAATTTAAAAGTTATAAAATAGCAGCTGCATAAACTGCTTTGAATTTTAGGATTATAGTTCTGGCCTTATCCTGTGATAGAAAAATAATCTGGATTTATAATAAATGGAGATACCTTAAGAGCTTTCTACAGAAGATAAGATATTAAATCCGTAGAAAAGCCATCAGAAACTCTGAACTATACCTTTAAGAAATTATGAACAAATAAAAGGGATGTGCTGCAGTACAGAAACCAAAAATGTTGTCTACCTGCTGAAAAAAAGTATTCATTATTTTAAAAATGTTATAGTAAGTGCAATGTGACTTCGTATTTGTGTAAAGAGCCATCATTTGTCTGCAAACGCAAGTGCTGGCTTTGAATGAAACATGTGAAACTATGTGCTACACTGTGCTGCATAATCAGTGTCTTGCATTTTGTACTGTACCTAATGATTTATAACATTGATTAGCATTTTTAAGCAAAGTAAAGAAGACAAATGATCTAAAACAGCTTCTGTTCTTTTACTTTCCTTTGTGTCCTCTAGATGGCAGGTGAGATTAATTTAAAGTGAAGCATGGTTCTACCTGCTTCCTGTCTCTGTGTACTTCTTATTGCAACATGTAGCACACACACACCAAAGCTCTTGTAGGACTCTGCCTACTACGTGTCTGCCATGAGGCTTCAAGCTGGCTGACATCTCAGATCACATTCTGAACTGCTGGAGGAGACGTAGAATAGAGAGGGGGATACGCAGCCCGTGTGCTGTGTGGCCAATGAAAGGCCAGGCCTGCTCTGCTTCTCATCTCCCCCCCTGAGGTTGCATGACCCAGAATAATATCAAGCACAAAGTTTGCTTTCTGGGGCTGCTGAAAAGTTGCAGACACCTCGTCCTACATAAAGGACAGACCATTTATCACTCTGCTCTGCCTTTCCTGTCCAAGTTCTGCTTCCTTCTTCTTCTCTTCTTTTCTTCTGTTGTGTCCTTTTTGTTGCCTGCTAATGATTCCCTAACTAAACCTTCACACATTTTGTCATTTTACAGCCACATTATCTGATGTATTTAATTGGGACTCTGTCATGAATGAACACAAAGTGCACATTTTTAAAGAGGAAGCAAAAAGATACATGGTTTTCAAATACACAACAGACATTTTTATTCATCGTCCTTTTATTTATACCTCAAAAAATAAAATCCAGTAAAACCAGTTACCTTCAGAAAACAACTAGAAAGTAAATACAGCTTCCCTTTGTGTAATTTAATATCAGAGAAACGAGCTGGATCTTATGGAAGAGACACATTAGAGAACAACCATTGTTTAAAAGAAGAACATTTCCAGAGAGCAAACAGTTTAAAGATGGTGCTGTGGTCAGATGAGACCAAGCGTTTAGTTTCTGCCTACATGCAGAAAACTCCAAATGTTCAGCACCCCTAACATCTCATACAGTGGTGGGAGCATCTGCCTCGGGGACAGGAAACCTGCTCCGAGTTGATGGGGAGATGAACTAAGGTAGATACAGGGTTATGCTAAAAAAAAAAACCCACACAGTTTGCAAAGACTTTAAAAAGAAGAAGTTAACCTTTCATTGCAAAAAGGAGCTAAATCTTCAGCAAGACTTAGAATGTAAGGTTAGAGTGGCTAATTCAAAGTCCTTTGAACTACTTGTCAATTACTTCTGCTTTGTAAGTCTGTGCTATTCTGTATTGGCATGTCTCAAGAAATCCAAATCTGACGTGCAACAGGACAAAATGTGGAAGTGGCTCTTTAGAGTTCAGTGCATCTTGCAAATGGAAGCCTTCATGTTTTCTCCTCCTAATCTGATGTGGTTTTCAGGGTTCAAACAAAAAACAGACTGAATTTTTACATTTTATCAGGCAGTGAATGTGTGCAAAGCAGATCTTTGGTGTCTGTCCTCCTAACATCTGCTTATAACAGTATTGGAAACAGGAAACTCTTTTATTGCACGTTTAACACAAAACAAACACAGATGCAGGTTGCCCCTTTCATTCCTCTTGTGCTCCTATTAATTATATAAACAAGCTATTAAAGTTTGCTGTTCCCACAGTGCGGTGGAATCTCTTTCCGAGTCATAAAGCAATCTTTTCTTGTACACCACTCTAGGCGGCAGCAAATGCAGAGGGAAGCAAATAATCGATTTTTCATGCAGCCCACTCAATAAGGTCAAATGCATTCAGCACTGTTATATATGCACAGCCACAGGAGTCATTAACAGCTGCAGCAAACAGGCTAAAATATAAAAACAGAGGGGCTGAACTTCCTCCTCTGTACCTTCTGCTCTTTTAAACTCCTCTAATCACAATCTAATGTTGACCATCTCTGTCAGTCTGAGATGGCACCGCAGTGTTTTAGGGTAGATGTCTTCAGCAACAGCACTGTGGCTTCTCATCTTTCACGCTGCTGTGTGGGCAGCGTATCCTCTGTGGGATGAGCTGTGCTTTTTACACAGTAGCTGGGTGTTTATTAGAAATGGCCTTGTCCTCTCGACATTGGTCTGACATTTCTGGGTTTGCACTTGTCTTGTTCCTTGTTTCTCTGCAGCCTTTTGAGATACAGAAAGAGAATGGAAGGACGTGCTCTTCTGTCCCAGTTTGCAAACTCTTTGCAGCCCACACCACCAAGTCGGTGTTACACCTTTTCCACCTCCCTTGAAGCTTTAAATAGCCGTCTCTCCCTCAACAGGACAAATGCGGAGACTTCAGCACACTCTGCAGCTTAAACATTTATCATCCCTACTGCCTAAACAGTGTAATTTTTGGTTTATGTTGGTTAAATGAAAACCAGATGAAGGGGAAGACTTTATAATAAGAATAGAGACTAATATCACTTTGAGTTTCTGCAAGTTATCTTATTGGAATCACTAGTGAAAAAAATTGAAAATTTTCGTATTTTTTCCTACCAAATACTACCATCCAAAATCTCAACAGCCCCCTGACGGCGATTACTTTAGATTTGTTCAAAAACCTAACTGCTGCATCATAAAGTTGTGGTTTTATTAAAGGGTGGAGGGAGTTATAGGGGGGTTGTAAGGCAGATTAAATCTTTTTAAACTAGAAGCAGTTTCCTGGCAACCCTCAATGGCTTAGCAAAGTCACTGCTTCAGCTAAAAAACACATACGCTCCAATTGTTCTTTACAGCAATAAATTTCCTTTTAATTCTGCATTTCATCATAGGCTACAGAGATTAGTATATATTTTATGGACTTCTATACTGATATAACATAATTTTGTGTGTTTTAATCTGTAAAAGACACAACGTTTGAATGGCTGCATTAACAGAAATTCTTTACATTAAAAAAGTGAGAAAAATTAACAACTATACATTGGAATAAAACTGTATTTGCCCCATAAACATTTAATCTGTTTTCATTTTTTTATTTAAAGTTTATTTATGTTAACATTAGCCAAAGACAGAAAATGAAACACAGAATGCACTTTTCAAAATAATATATTTTTTGTTTTTTTAATAAAATGTACTTTCGACTAATAGAATCAAGAAATGACTTGAATAGAACCTGTCTAACGGCATGATGTAGGCTAAATAAAACTCGTTTGTTTGCTTTTTCTAAAATTACATACTTCTGCTTCATCCAAAAAATTCCTGTTTAAAATGAAAAAAAAAATTATTCCACCTTTTTTTTTCTCCACACAGTGTTTTAGTTTGTTAGTAAGTCTTTATCAAACTCTTGCTGGGCTATAAAACTTCCCTCTTGTTGTAGCTCTTTAATCCCAGTTGTTGTTATTCAGCATTCCTCTGCTCCTGGATTTATGAACATGAACATCAGCTTAACCTAACAGAAGCTCTTCTGTTATTGAAAGTTCCTGTGATTAACTTTCTGCAGCCTGCAGACTTGAACCTGTAGGGAATCTATGTTGCCTAATACAGTGTAAACCTGCAGCTGATTTCTACCACTCAACCATTATCTGCCTGAATGTTGATTAGCAAAGTTTAAATAATTTCAACATATATAAGCCTGTTTTTCTCATCAAGGAGAAACAATCCTTTTAAGTGTATAAGAAATCTCTTTCATTCAAACTGTGATTCACTCCTACAAACGTGTCATTGGGAGCTTAAAATAAAACCGTGCGCCCACACACCCCTCATCAGTCATCTTATTGACTGGGCAGTTGACTCTAATTTTACCTCCGAATTACCTGCATATCTAAGCATGCTTAAAATTCAAAGATAGTAGATCTCCAAAACTCATTAATTTTCTTTTTTATTAACCTAATTTTTTTTTTCTTTCATTCTCGTTACCCTTGGAATGAAAATCTGACTGTGTCTCAGATCACAGCAAGCATTTCAAGTCTCCTGAAATAGAACATGTTCCAATTTTACAATCCCCAAATCCCAGATCAGTTCAAATTCCTCAAACATTGGGATGTGAATGTGTATAAACTTGGGGAAAGCCCCTCCACAAACTTACATTGTGAAATATGCATTTATTTTTGAAATCACACTATCCCTGCTAGATGAAAATAATATGTATTTAAAAAAAAAAAAAGATCTTAAGTGATGCAATTTTCTCCACTTCCCACAGACTCAAATGTATAATCTCTATGATGAAGGAATTTCTATATGGATCTTCCAATTTCTACATGGTAGATTTAACATCCGCCTGTTCTCCAGCTTAAACGTCCCATGGTGTGTGATAGCATTGCTTATGTGAGGTTGCGTGTGTGGGTGTGTGCTAGAGCAAGAAAAGATCCAGCATGGTTTCTTGAGTTTTCAAGGCGTTTCTGTCAGAACTAGTTTCCAACACACACACACTCACACATACACACTTTGACTTCACTATGCTGCAGACTTCCTGTCTGTCGTGAGTCAGAAATGGGCTCTTATGTAAGTTCAGTTGGGAAAGGTGAACACTGACACACCTGTGTCCTGCAAGTCTCTCCATACCAGGTTCAGTTTTTACATTTATCTCCTGCAGCAAATGCAAGCCAGGGTGAAAATATAGCTTTGATTGTGAGTAATCCCCAGGGAATTTGTCGTTCCCTATTTAGGGCTTTTTTGGCTTCAGACAGTATTTCTTTAGTGTAATCAGATCAGAATAGCTCACTTGGCATAAATCCCCCTTTTTTTCTCTCGCTCTTGTATGCGTGTGTTATTGAGAGAGGGGGTGGACACATGCGAAAAGACACAGAAAAGACTATGGCTCATTTGCATTTGAATAAAGAAGGCTGAAACAATAATGCAAAAGGCAAATCTGTCACCTCCACATAGCTCCGGTCCGCCCTCGTTGATCCAACCTCATAACTACCCCTGCAGAATACAGTGGCAGCCACGTGACTCCACCTCCTGCCACACAAAAACTTCCCCCCACATACCAGAATGTAATCTAGGGCAGTAAATTCACCAGCAATGCAGATGTTGAGTTAAAGCTACCAAGACAGTTGTTTAGCCTCCAACCCAGGTGAGCAACAGGTCTGAAGTGATGAATCTACACCACCACCCAGGGGGTGATATGGAAAATTACATATAAGACTAAGATATGTTTGTTTAGTGTTGTTTTAACGGGTCTGCAAAGCAAACTAACATATGACACAAAAATACTTAAAACAACTTTGAATCAAATTAGATAGTATAACTGTGCGTTCTCTACACTGTCTCTAAACAGAGAGGGTACAGACAGGGTGTTTGCATTGCAGGTAGACGTCACGGCTTGCAAAGAGGAGCGGATATGGCAAGATGTATAATCATATAATTACATACAAATTTTAAAGTAACTAGGTAAATTAGTTGATTTAAGGTTTTGTTTGTTTTTATCATATAGTACATCTAAGTACTTTAAAGCAAGTTAAAGCAGGTTAAATGCAGTTATTCAAACTCCAATTAAGTCATAGTTGATTAAAGATTGATTAAAATCATGAGAATTTTTTGTTATTTTAATAGTAGATAACTTACACATTCCAAACTCTTTCCAAATAAACCGGCTTTTTGAAAGCTTCTTGCTTGAAAAGAGATCAGGCTCAACCAGTTGTAATCAGCTTTTAATTAATCACTAATCTACAGAATAATAATTTCCAAAATGATAAAAAATGTTAAAAAATAAATAAATAGAATCTCTGTTACAACACGTAAAAAAAATAATATTGATAATGTTTTTGTACAATGTGCTTTAGCACAAAAAGATCAACAGATGCTAAAAGTTTAAAAGTAAAACAACACAGAACAAAACAATAATACAAAAGATAAACAAAACAAGAAAAGAAAACAGCAACATTGGGCAATTTTTATTATTTTCTCCAATACAAGAAAATTCAAATGTAGAAGTGAAACATTTTTTGCAACCATTCCATTAATTCTTGCATCCCCTAAACCATCCTTATTCGTAACTTCTCAAACTCAAAGAATTTGGTTAAAAAAAAACTTCAGAGGATGGTGCAAAAAAAGCTTACCTGTATTTAAAGCACTAAACACAGTAAAAGCATTAGGATGGAGACCCTGAACTATGTCTAAGGCTGTGTCTGAATGTACGCCCTAACTGCTAACCCCTCAATCACTACATAGAGCCCTGCTCCACTACATAGAGCGGTAGTGGAGCTACCGCTCTATGTAGTGGACTTTAAAGTGCACTCAGTTAACTGACCGTTCAGACAGGTGACCACTACTTTTCACTCTACATTGTCAGATGACTCTGGCTCCTTGCAAGGTGCCTGCGCCATCTTTATTCCACCCCAGAACAAATCCCATGATGCTTTGCGAGGAGAGCTTTTGCAAAGCATCCTGGAATATATCTGCTTGTGTAGTCACCATCGATGTACACCACTTTTTAAGGTGCATTGTTGTAAATTTTGAGTACCGGTACACTGCTTTTTCATCCATTTGACATTTGGACACTCATAAAATGGGATGAGCTCTATATAGAGCACTATATAGGGGTTAGGGCAGATTTTCAAACACAGCATTAGCCTCTATGGTGAGGAGTTTTAAGCTACTCCCCTTTTCATTCAAAAAGCCCTTGATGGATCTTTTAGGATGCTCAGAAATGACAAGGTTACCTTAATGGGGTTTCATGGTTGTGTATTTATTGTATAACTATAATATAAAAGAGGCCACTTACATCTATCAGCCTTTGTCATTTTAATTTAACATATATTTTTTGTGCTTTTCCAGCAACTCACAAATAGAACCTCTAGCTACCATTTATAGCAAGCAAGGAATAGTGGTAAGCCTTCAAAAATGTGGCCAGCGTATCCATATTACTCCAAGAGTTCATCCAAAACATCCAGGAGGTACCAAATGAACTGAGAATAACATCTAAAATAAAACATGACAAACCTCATTTGATTCTTTTGATCAGTAATGATGATTTACTGATTAAAACAGAGACTACATGTCGATATTGTCCACGAGTTTCATGGTAAAATAAAAGCTGGTTGTAAAGAACTCATAGGGCCATCTTACATTTCCCAGAAACATCTTGGTAAATCCTGAGCCACTGTAAAATATTATGTGGCCTGATCAGGTAAAAATCAAATCCTTTTGGGAGGTTTTACAACTGGCAACTGTAAAATGTGGCAGTGGAGTAGAACTTCAAGGATTTGGAGCATACTTTAAAAAAGTTAGGAGCTAGATGATATGGTAATACAGCCTGCCATACTGGAGCCACACTTCCTCAACTCAGAATCACAGAGCGAAAAACCGAGAGGAAGAAAAGAGTAACTTTCATCAGGCTGTGGTGAAGAAGAGGCGCAGCTGACTTTGCAGGACGAGGTGAGACTGCTGTTATTCTGGTGTTTAATCTTACTTTTTCAGAGTTCAAGCCTTTTGGGGTTTTGGTTTGATAGAAAACTGGTTCAAAGACCTCTCATAAAGGTGGCTTTCCCCCCCTTCTTCGTCTTTCATCTGTTGAGGAACAAACTGTATCCATTGACTTGACTTGAAGCAGGCGCTAAAGTTACTTACTACAAGCATATGTTCTGTTTAAATAAAACGCTGCTATTTGAGAGTTAAAGCATATCGAAACCAACGAAAAACTATAACAAAGGGATTGGCCAGCATATACTTTTTTAATTGGAAGAGTTCTTTGTCGCCTATTTTTGTAAACTAAACTATCGGGACGGATTTAATTATCTGTCAAGGAACAATATAAGTATCGACAGGTGAGGTATTCATTCAGACTGCCGTCCACTGTTTACATTGCTTTAAACTCTACCTTTGGAGCTTTTTTACTGTACATGCTTAAGGAGCATAAAATACGGCACACGGAAGTTCTGGGTTGCTTTTAATCCGAATGTGGAGAGGGATGGGAGCAGATCTGTACAACGTGGAGGTGTAGAACCAGAAAAAACAACAAAAAAAAAAAAAAAACATGGATCTGTCATAAAGACAATCTGGCTGCAGGGTGATGATGTTTGAGTCAGACGACAGATGACATCTGTGTCAGCCAACTGACAAGCGACCACATCCGTTGTTGCATAAACACAGATTCAGATGCACAAAGAGGAATGAATGGTAGCACACTTAGGTAATCATGATAGAGATTTAATTTATAGTTGATAAACTCGCAGTTCTCTGTCAGAACCTGCCGTTTCTACCGTCTATTATTGCTGTAATTTGATGACTGAGTCGCTCAGAAATGCCTAGAGGTTCCAGTTTGGTGTCAAAGCTGAACTGTTGTTAAGGGTCTGTAGATTTTTCTTTATAGCTATTTTAGAGCAAGGCTGTCATCTGAGGGGACAGCTCAGGATTTCTGTTATAGGACCATGGTATAGTAGCTAGGAAATCTATCAGAGATCCTAAAAGTTGCATCTAAAATACCACTTAATCACATTGAAATGGGATTTATGCAAAAATGGGGAAATAAGCATATAAAACCCATCACTTTTGCATTTTTAAATTGAAAACAACAGTTACTTTTACCACTTCTTGAATCATTTTATATATGCAATGTAATAAGTAATATTTTATATTTATAATTACATAATTGAATTGTTTAATTGCTATTAAAATTCTGATACACAAACGTGCAATTTTTTTTAGATAAATTAAGAAAAATGTAGTGGTTTTTATGCAAACTTATTCATTATGACATCGGGCTGTCTTTGTAATTTATTATGGTAAAATCAGCTGGTTAGTAGCTGCTCTAGCAGCTTAACTACATTTGGCTGCTTTAATTTTTAATCAGTGTTATGTTGAATCATATATGAGTGGTGCTTCTTTAATTTGTGTATCATGACATTAGTTATATTTCAGCACTGGTATTTCTCCCAACACTCAATTAGTTATGTGTGTAGATGAGGTGAAAATACGAAGGTCTTATTTCAACCAGCTGACTGGCAGTGCATGACTGAAGCTGGGGAGAGGCAGCAATACGCTGGTTGACTGGAGTCTCATTAGGAAATCAAATCGTTGGTATGAAATGACATAAAACTTCTGTTTGTTTAAAGTCATATCATATCATATCATTATCACCTCTAATGTCCCATAAGTCGTAAACTACTTTCATTACTGTCCTCATTTAGTCTCAATCCACATTAGTTGGTCCTAAAGCTAACGGTAAAGCCAAGAGGATCCATGACCATAGTGGATGCGTGTGGTCTTAAAAATAGGATCGTTTTTAAAAGATCATGCTGGCTAATTTGAAAAAAAAAAAATCAATGAGATCATTGTTATTTGGTGAAGCAATACACTTCAAAGAGCTGAATATGAGAAAAATAAAATAAAAGTACACCGGAGTGGCGTAAGGTTACACAAAGGATTAATGAGCGAAAGAGGAAAGATTTACAGTAGATGATTTTATTAATAGAAAGTTAGAATGATAGATGAAATATTGAAAAGGAAGATGGACTCCAAACTTAAATGAAAATGTTTAGATATCACAGTCAAAGCTCATGCTAAAATTTGATTAGGAATCTGAATTTAACAATTAGGATTTTAGAGCTTTTATAGTTTTCCGGGACAGATTAGTGGAGCATATGAACTAAAAGTTGTTGCTCCCTGTTTAGTTCTGGTTCTGGGTATAAAGAGTAGACTTAAGTCAGAAGACCTGAGAGGTTTGGATGGTGGATCCACAGACAACAAATCTGTAATGCATTTTGGTTCTGAGCGGTTCAATGATTTTGATTTCGACTAACTGAAGTAATTTAAAGTCTGTTCTCTGAGATACAGAGAATATCTGGCAGCTAGTTCTCCTGGTGCTCTAATAAAATGAAGTGATCAACAGTGTCGAATGTTGCACAAGGTCCAACTGCACTAGCACCGTGGTTCTTCCAAATTCCAGTAAATATTATGCATTGAAATAGTGCTGATGAGATGTCTTCTTAAACAAAAAGAAAAGCAGTAATTAAACAATATTAATATTGTTTTAACTATTTCCTTTTTTAAAATTTTTTGGTTGGATAAAGTTCCATTCTCATTATGTGTCTCCCACACAAACATCACTGGTGCTGCACTGCCTTTAGTTCCTAAGGTAAAAAAACATCATCGTATAAATCATCAGATTCTTGTAAAAGAGCATCTAATGGAAACCTAATGGCTTAAATAATTATAATGTTCATTCAAATATTAATATTGAGTTTGCAGTTGGTTTAAAATGATACTTCTGCTTTGGTTATGGCTCCAATTGGCTCCAGCCTCCAGGAGCAACCAGTCTGTATGGATACTAAATATATAAACAGGAAGAGTTAGAGCAGTGAGATGTACACTGCTTACAATTCAATTTTACCGTAGAACTTCTAACCCATAGAAATGAAAAAAACCCATAGAAATGTGGCTATTTTCTTTCTATTTAGAATGATAAGCCCAGACTCTGAGTTTGAGAGTCGCTCTGTGTTATCTGTGGTTACAGTGAACATGGCTTTCTGCTCATAATTTATGCATATACAGCTAGATGGGATTAAAAACCCTAAAGTTTACAGATTACTGTATGCTGCTGTGTGCAAAAGGAGCCGTGAACTTAACAGATGGGACAAATCGAAAGCGTACGCAAACCAGTCAATCACTTCTGCCCTCAATCACACAGTGTGCTTATTATTGATTAACTCAGAAAAATCCAATGACATCACTGCCGACAACAGTAGGGAGTGGAGCTGCTTTTCATCCCGGTTTCTTCCTGGTGTACCGCGCTTCTCTTGATTCCATGTGTTTACGTTGTTTTGTTTGTTTGTTTGTCTTACTTTTCCAGTCTCACTGGGAGCGATTGTGCTTTCAGGGATGTGAATACCATTCTGGGCTGAATGTGGAGCACAGCATGTCTGGTTTTAGATTAGTAACGTGTTGAAGCTTGCTCTGTCTTTGTAGTGGAGGCACACGCCTTTACTGCTGAAACTGTACACTGAAAGCAACGTTAAAAAAAAAAAACAAAGACAAAGAAAAAAAACAGGAGGGGTGTTGATTGATTTCATACGTATGAAATGACCAAAATGCTTTTGCAGACCTGCTTGGGCATTCCGAGGTAGCTTATAGCATTGGGAAACATGTTTTTAATCTCTGATTAGGCGTTGTAGGTTAATGTCTGCAGCACACGAAGCAAGCAAGTTGTGTAGCACTTCCATACTGGCTGATTTTAACTGTCTTTTCTCATATATGCACAACTTTGTTTTCAATGCACGTAAAATATTATCTACTTGTTCTCCAATAGGCTGTCTGATGAATCGAGTCAATGAGTCTTCAGTGACGGTTTCACTCTGATTCATCAAAAAGCACTCTGTCCTACCCTGCTGACATGGCAATTTTTTATTGTTGAGTGTGGCTGCAGGTGTTTTATATGTAGATATAGTTGATAATGTTTTATGTGTGAGCTTTAAATTGGTTTTGCATCGCTTTGGCTGTGCTGGTGGAAATGGCATCCCGAGGCTGGTTGCACAAAACCAAGATAAGGGATTGGGTCAGGATTTTCCGGATATCCTAACCTAATTAAGCCTCAAATCGGTTGTATAACAACAGTAAAACATCAGCTACCATGCTAATTTATTCTGTGCATCTCCAGACCAGACTTACGCTATCCTGGTGCCTTAACTGCTCTGTCAGTGTCCCACAGGTCAGAAACCAGAGTTTTGTCAGTGAACTGACATTATGTCTTCATAATGTGTTTTTTTTTTTATCAGCCTTTGAAAAAAAACTCACCAATATTAATTGTTATCTAGTCAAGTAGTTCATTATAGTAATTCATTATGAAAATTATATTACCTGAAAACATCTTATTGCTTCCAAACCTGTTTCTCAATGAATACCTACTATAATCTCTCTCTTTGTCAGTGAATTCAGGGAATAATCGACAGTTGTAACAAAAAAAGTCACAAATCATATCCCTTGTTTTAATTAGGTTCTTAATGCTGGACCATTTTAATTAGGTTTTTGGCTTCATTGGCAAGTCTCCGGCATTGAAGGCAAAAACCATTACAGCACAGAGACCAAATACTAGAACAAAAAGAAAATGTATATATCTTTAAACCTGACATTTTCACTTTAGAAAAATGATTAGGAAATGTGTATTTAATCGATCAGATATTGTTTGCTGAATCATTGCATTTGTGGTCGACCTCATGGGCTCTTGAGGAAAACTAAAGAGCAGCTTTTAGCTTGATTACTCACACCTGGCTTGACACAGCCACACCTGTGAAGCCTGGTTTGTGCTTTGGAGAAAGAATGAAGCCAGGAAGCACTCATCACTCTGTCCAGCCTGGCTTTTATCTCTTATCCTGGAATTTCTGAATTCAGCTTTTGTGAAATAGACCTCAGATTTGCCTGGTTGTGTATTTTGAGGGGATTTGTTTCTTTTGTAAAAGACCGTTGTTAAAACTTGTACATTTTTTTTAACACTCCATTTTTTATTTCCTGAAGATTCCTGGAGAATTTTGTTCTATTGTTTTCTACTTTGTAAAAAGACTTTTTTAATGTTTTTGATAATGGTTTTCACACAAAAAGGAAGGTTACTGCATTTTTTCTTGACTTTAGTTGTTTAACACTCCCAGAGTTTGATAAGAATAAAAAAATATTGATTTTTGTAAATTGGCAGGGAATCTTATTTCCTTCTTAAAACATTTTAACAGTTACAAATGCCATCAAAAAAAGGTGGCAAAAGATGGCAATGGCTGATGCTGTAAAGGCACTGAAAAACAGAAATCGGGGGAAATGTAGTCTTACAAAAAAATAAAAGAAACTAATGATAAGAGACACAATACATTTCAGCATTAGTTGAAAAAAGGAAGAATATGTTTTTTTTTTAATGGACAGGAATTATGGTTGTCAAAAGTATCCATACCCTGAAAAGTATTGATACTTAAAAACTGTATCCTGATACAATATTAACCTGCTAATGTTACATATTAATATTACTATTAATTATTAATATTACGTTGTAGGTGCGGCTGTTGGGGGCAGGCAACACATTTGTTTTTCACTGAACAACCAAAAGAGTCTTTTAATGAAGTGACAAAATAAAATAAATAATAAAAGTCCTTCTCAAAATTAGAGATGTTGTGGTGTGCTCCAACTTCTCCCCATCTCATCTGACCTGCTTCACCCACTTTGAAAGCAGCTCAGGATCCTTAGGAACAACATCCTTATGGGGATAAAGCAAAAAGTTGAGACACAACACCAAGGCATAACTATATCTTAATCCACTAGCTGTCCATAGCAAACCCATTGTTCCAGCTTGTTGTTCCAAACTGTGTGAATGATAAAAGCCACCATAATAAGTGTGTGTAACTATCTGTGAAAGGTTCTTCTGGCACTCGTCACCATGGCTCCCTTCCTGAGGATCGCCTTTAATTCTTACGATATGGGTATACTGCCTCCTTCAACTGACCAGCCCTTCTGTGCAATCAAGTTGAAGGAAGCTTTGACTACAGGTAAGATAACCTGCATTTTCTTTTAGGTTATCTTATGTCCTGCAGTTACCAAGACTTAATTATACATTATTTCCACCGTTTCTGTTTCCGTCCTCCACTTAGAACGAGGTAAAACATTGGTACAGAGAAAGCCCACCATGTACCCCGCTTGGAAAGCCAGCTTTGATGCACACATCTACGAGGGACGCGTGCTCGAGATACTGCTGATGAAGACAGCGGAGGAGCCGCTGGCAGAGGTCACCGTCGGTGTCTCTGTTCTGGCCGAACGCTGCAAGAAAGCCAACGGGCGTGCTGAATTCTGGGTAGGACATAAAAGTTCCCCATCTCTTCTTTTTAGAAATGTGTGGTTGGGATTGTTCATCTGTTTATCTTTATTGTTATTCAGGTGGATCTCCATCCTTCGGGGAAAGTGATGATGGCAGTGCAATATTTTTTAGAGGATGTCGATACAGGTGAAGAAAATTAAATAAGAAGTTACTGTACCTTACAAAGTGTTCACATGCCTTTGACTTTTTATATTTTGTCACGTCAAAACCACCAACCTAAATTCATTCTATTTAGGTTTCATACGATTGGCTAACAATGTATTTAATGAATGGAAAAAGTTCATCTTAAAACCTGTAAAAATTCAGTGCAGTTAATTACTATAGAACTCCCTATCTATCTGTAATATAATCTCTATGATTCTAGGTGTTTTGTGAAACATTTCTCATAGAACATGAAGATCAAGGAACACAGCAGACAGATCGGGGATCAAGGTTTTCAAAATAAAAATACGCTAACTTATAACTTTACTAAAACATATGGAGACATTGCCTTCCATCTAAACCAACAGGCCACCTAGATAAGGAGCCATGAGGCCCATGGAGGAGCTCAGATGGGACAGAACTAATAGAACAATTAAAAACTCCACAAATCTGATCTAATGGAAAAATGCGATTTATATCTTGTAGGAGACACCATACACGAGGGACAAACAGTGCTCTGGACAGATGAGAATAAACTGAACATACAACAATATACGAAACTGATAAGCAACATTGCAAATAACCCAGAACATACTATCACCATGGAAAAGCATGGTGGTAGCAAGGTTATGTTGCATCTTATTCCCAGCAGGAAAAAGGAATGCTGATAGGAGTCGATTCGAAGCTAAATAAAGAGCAAACCTAGAAGGAAGCCTGTTAGTGCCTGAAAAAGACTGAAGACTGGAACAGAGGCCCATGTCTCAACAACCCTAAACACACAGCAAGACCTACAGATTTAGATCAAAGACTTTTTTCAGATGCTCTCCCTTCAATTTGACTGAGTTTAAACTGTTTTGCATTGTTTTGTCTGAGCAAAGAAAGCTGCGATTCCACAAATTTTAACAAATGTTTGTGTGTCTGCTGCATACTATCATGATGCACTGTGTAATGCCCTGTATTTAATCTATAAGGCTGTCCGTTTGTTCCCTGTGTTTCACTGAGTTACACATGTGCAATGACTGAGTGGCGTTTTTCTGTGTTTTAAAGAGCGTCCTGTGAAGGAGGAAGAGGCTCCTACACTGAACCGTAGACGAGGAGCCATTAAGCAAGCAAAGATCCACTTCATAAAAAACCACGAGTTTATCGCCACATTCTTCAGACAGCCCACTTTCTGCTCTGTGTGCAGAGAATTTGTCTGGTCAGTCCAATTAACATGTCAGTCTTTAAAAAAACTGTTTAGACTGTGATAAACCATAACAACACTGATGGTATTTACAAAGGGTTTACACGCAGTATGTGGGGACATATTGATATGAAGTATTACGTGTAGGTTTTATTGCTTGAGAGCATTTTGGACAAAATGTTTCTTAATAGGCCTATGTATTTCTGGCTTTTACACTTGTTGAATTATTTTGTGTATAATACAACAAAGGCCAAAAATCCAAACTACCCAAATGGATGATGTGTCTAACAACCCTTTAGTTTCTCAGAAATTATTCCACATCCAGTCTCCATTTATTACTCAATGATTATAAAGTGTTTTTATGAAACAAATGCTTCTACTTAGAAGTCAATTTCCCTTGATATAGAAACAAGCTCTGGAGCTAAAGTGATGTTGAAACCGGGTTTGTTCAATCTGTAGCGGGCTCTTTGTAAAACTAAATACTTTTCTAAGAAAACATGGAAATGGATCCATTTCAATCTTGTTTTCTTACACAGGGGACTCAACAAGCAAGGCTATAAATGCAGACGTAAGTTTATGTTAATATTACATTTTAAAAAGTGACCAAAATTCCCACGCCTGTCGCTATGATTAAAATAAAACTTTTTGACGGTACATTTTTTTTTTTATTGTGTACCTGACCCCAGATAAAACCTTTTCTTACATAATGGACACCCAAAACAGTAAAATTCTCTGTAAATATGTCTCTTTTTTACAGAATGTAATGCAGCAATCCATAAGAAGTGTATTGACAAGATCATCGGCAGATGCACTGGTACTGCAGCTAACAGTCGGGATACCGTGGTATGTGACATACTTTTTCTGGAGCACTTTATGTATTTAAGTGTTCTCCATTTGCTGAATTTCCCAGTTCTTTTCATTTTCTTTTATCTTCGGTTTAACCATGATGCTTAGTTCGGTCATAATGCACCAGCAGGTCTATTAGGACCAATTAAGATCTTTCAGTCAGCACAAATGTTCAAAGATCTGAGTGCTCTTTATCTACTGCAATATCATTTAGTACATCTTCAGATGCATGATGAGCAAGATGACTCGGAATGCTAAAAATACAGGGTCAATTTAAAGTATGACAACCAACTGCATCAAATCAGTTTGATTTGGTTGGATCCAATTCTTTTTAAGTATTTTCGTGGACATTTATTTTTCATTTTGAAAGAAAACAAGTAATATTTGTATGAGTACATCTCAAATTAAAATTTCATCAAGTAACTTATTGCTTTATCTTATTTATTCAGTTGAAAAAGGGAAACTTGTGGCTACTGCAATGTATATATGCACTTAAGATGACATTAATACAGATGTTCAGCTCATTGCATCCTTGGATTGGATCTTCTCCTTGACTACATAGATTCTCTGTGGGTTAAGGTCAGTTTGGAAGCTGTTCAAACACAGTGATGCCATGGTCTCCAGAATGTATATTGAACAAACAGATGGGAATGAGAGCATGGCTCCCAAAATCATCCCTGCCTGTAGAAACCTCCCTCAGGACTTCCAACAAACTCTGGGTCCTTAATTTACAAATGAAATTTACTTTCTTCTAGGAAAAAGACATTAGACTTCTTAGCAACAGTTCAGACCTTTGTCTCAGTTCGTAATTGGATATTTCTCATCCATTGGTGTTGTAACCCAGTGAATGCGATATGTTTAACCCATGCTCTAAAATTTCTAGTGTGCAGTTGCTCTTCAAGTCTTGACTCAATTCATTTGATTCAGTTTAAGGATAGCGCCAATTCACAGCACATGTCAACTCAATGTCTTTACAGAGACATTTCAATCAGATCAGAGTCAGATTGGTTAAAGGTTTTCTATCTAAAAATAAAGAAAAACGTATAAGTAGTAATCAAGTAATTCACACATGCATGCACGAGCATGCTTGCATTGAAAGTAGAGAGGAAAAATTCTCTTTTAACAAGAAGAAACCTTTACCAGAACAAGGCTCCTCCTGAGGCTGACTCAGGCTTCAGGAAGACAGAAGCAGACATATGAAAAGAACAAAGAAGCACTGATCCATAAATGCTTTTTGAATTAGAAATTATTATTAGAAAATGATAAACAGTGCAGAACCAGTGCAGCAGACAAGCTCTAAGAGCAGTTTCTATGTTAGAACAAATGAAAGACAGTACATGCAGTTAGTCACAGTAAAAGCTAAGTCCACAGAAGTCTTGAATAGAAACAGGACTAAACACTGAAAAACAGGCTTAACTCTACCATCTATAATCTGAGGTGTTGATGGCAGCAGCCCAGCTTTTATTTCTACCCAGGATGATGTCACGGGCAAACAGAACCAGACCAGATTGAGTTACCATGACAAAAAATCCCTGAAAAAAAACATAGTCAGAGGTTAATCTAACAAATACTGCAGAATTGGAAAATAAAGATAGAATGAAGCAGTTTGATGATGGAAAGTGGTTCCTATGTCCTCCAGTAGCCTAAGGTTATAGCAGCACAACTATAGAAAAAGCTAAGGATAACCTGAGTCACTGTAACTACAAGCCTTGTCAAAAGCAAAGTCTTAAGCTTAGTACTTAAAGTAGACGGGGTGTCTGCCTCGAGGACTAACACTGGTTGTTGGTTCTACAGGAGAGGAGCCTGATTACTAGCGGATTTGGTCACATTTTCAGCAGACCCATAATAAATTTAAGAAAGAACCAAACTTTATGAATGTTTTTTGTGACAAACAAGTATGTGTTCCGATCACTTTATCACAGAAAACATAAGACTAGAAGAATTTATTGGAAACTCAAGACAGCCATGACATTATGTTTTTTACAAGTGTATGTAAACTTTTGACCACAACTGTATGAAATTCCAGTAATCACTAGAAAATCTGCAGATTGAGAGTGAAGTGCTCTGTTAGGAATGTATGAAACAATCACAGCTCTGATATAAGATGGAACTTGGTTATATTGGGCTTTATATGTGAGAAGGAGAATTCTATTCTGGATTTACCAGGAAACCAATAAGGGGAAGTTAAAATAGAGTATGACCTTTCTTCTTAGTTTTTATCAGAAGTCCTGCTGCAGCATTATGGATCAGCGGAATGCTTTTAACCACATTTTGAATTATTATTGAATTTCAAAAGTCCAGCCTAGAAGTAACTAATTCATGATCTAGTTTCTGAGTGTAACACCTGAATTAGAATTGATTTTTGAAATTTTAGGGATGAAAGAAAGAACATTTTAGAAACGTTTTTAATATTTGATATAAGTGTCCTGATCCAAAAATTCACACTAAAGTTTTTTACATTATTATCTTAGACCAGTTTAATCCCATCCTGATGAAGTGACTGACAAATCAGCTTCTCTTTTTTAAGAAATCTATTCCTGTGTTTTCTGAATTCAAAAGCAGAACTCTTACATAATGGGTTATTTTTATCAGGATTTATGGAAAAACATAGCTGAGTGTCATCAGCTAATGATTTTGCCAACTTTGAGCATATATATGGTGAAGAGAAATGGGCCTAGCACTGATTTGTGCGGTACTCTACAAGTAACCCCAAAGCATGATATTTAACATTAACATAAACAAACTCAAATCTAACAGACAAATAAGGTTTAAACCTGCCTAGCGCCATTCCCTTAATTCTTATAGATTGTTCAAGCCTTTTTAAAAGATTGTTGTGATTTACTGTAGCACTGAAATCTAACCAGACAAACTCTTCAAAAACATCATTGCCATTATGGTGTAAGTGGTCACACATTTGTTAAGCAACTATTTTTTTCAAGAATTTTGGAAAGAAAGGAAGACTAGATATAATACAGATTAGATATAGTATACATCTCTGTATTAAGCCCTGAACACACTGAATAAGATTTTCCATCCGATCCAACAGGAAAGGATGTAGTGCTATGTTGTGGTGCTTAACGTTCATTGAGAGTCAATGCGGATGACCACATCGGACACGGTTTTCTGCAAGGGGGCTTGCGTAGCTCCAACTGAGATAGAGCCCAGGTCCATTTTGGTTGGACAGGCAGCAATTCAGTGGCAGTTTCATGAATCTTAACAGGAGGAGATGCACCATAAAAAGTAGCTAAGTAAAACACATCTGCTTTGGTGGGAATGCAAAATAAAATCTCTTAATCGTAAAACAAAGTGTGCAGGTTTGGAGTCTTACATCGAGCATAAACATTTGATGAAATCGAATCTTTTTTAAAAACAGAATCTGTTACCCATGATTGGAGTTCAGGAGGAAAAAGTAAAATAGTGATCCTGTTTGAGCCTCACAAAAACAAAAACAAAACTTGAGCAAACTTCACAGATTGCTTTCTGAGAATCATCTGTTAACTACCTATATAAACCATTCAACAGCCATTTTGTGCTGTGTTTTCTTTACTTTAATCGTAGTTCATACTATATTTTGTGTGTATTAAAATCCTGTATCTGTTCCAATGTTTTTGCAGGTCATTAAGTTCAGCTTTGCTTTGTAACTGTACCGGCTGTCTTTTTCTTTTCTTTTTTTTTTTTTTACTAGTTTTTATTTATTTGTTTTTTATTTGTTTTATTTATTTATTTGTTTTTTTTTCTTTACTTTTAATTAATCGGAACTAGTCAAATGTATGGCATTGTTTGAATTTGTGAATTCATGGGGAACAGAAACGGAAGTGAAAAAAATCTGTACAGATCGGGATCTGCTCATCCTTTGTAGCAGGAGCCTCTCTATTTGAACTGCAGTCAGTTTGACATAGAAAAAAAATTGGATCGGAGTTTAAAAAGTCAGTTGCAACAACTGTGACTCAGGCTTTAGATGACTAATATTACTGGTAAATCAGCTCTATCTAAAATGGAGGTGGAAATCAGAGGAAATACCTCCTTAAATAACTCAGTTGGAACTGGATCTAACATACAAGTTGGGTTTAAATGAAGATAACTTTGTCAACTCTGAAAGATCAACTGTATCAAACAGTCCAAACATAGTTTAGTCTTTATAGTTACCTCCAATGCTGCTTCACCTTACTGAGAAGAACCAGGCACAGTCTTGACCTGAATCTCCCAGAAACCCTTGAATGGACTTAGCATCACAATCGGAAATGCTGCGGCTATCCCAGCTGACGATGCGCCTTTTTCAATCACAGGCTTTTCTTCCACTTCAGTTAAAATGCTACATCTGAGCCCTCTGTAAACTTCCAGCTTCTTTGACAATGATCTTTAGTGGTTGACTCTTCTTCTGCATGTCTTCAATGACTCTCTTCTGGACCGTCTGCAGTTCAACTGTGTTCTTCATGGTCCTGGAGGTTATAACATCTTCATAGTAACATTGTAATGTGTTAAAAAAAACATTATCAGTCTTAGATAATTCTCTAAAAGAAAAACTCAGTTTTAGGTTTTCATTTGCTAAAATACTAAATTCACCACACTTGGTGTTGATTTCCTATTTCTGTGCTCACATGGGATAAGATTACAACTCATTAGAGAAATCCTTGTTTAACCAACAGTTCCAAAAGGAAAGGTTTAAGATCGACATGCCCCACCGTTTCAAGATCTACAACTACATGAGCCCTACTTTCTGTGACCACTGTGGGAGCCTGCTTTGGGGTCTGGTCAAACAGGGCCTGAAGTGTGAAGGTAAAGCACAGATGGGACTCAGCAGATGGCAGCATGTTGGTGTGATGTTGTGTTTGAAACCCCCTGTTTGATTTTGTTTGCAGACTGTGCCATGAATGTTCATCATAAGTGTCAGGACAAAGTGGCCAACCTCTGTGGGATCAATCAGAAACTGCTAGCTGAGGCGCTAACACAAGTCAGTCAGGTGAGTTGGTTTGAAATCATCTAATAGTTCTATTTATTTGACAATGACCACTTTAAAATCAACACATGATGCATAATACTCACCTAATTAGATTGGTTTTGGACAGGTTAGTATTTGATTAGTTATAATTACCTATATGTTCACCTTGATTTAAAAAGTACTAATCAAAGAATAATAATCAACCAATCAAAACCTCATCAGATTGTTTTTAAGATTAGTTAATGTGCTTCAAATCAAATTTAAATGGAAGCCTTTTTAATATACTGGTTTTGACTCCTCAACGCCTGAAGAAAATGTTCTCATGAAGCTTTCATCCTACTCTGGTTGCTTGGCTTCCAGTCAGTGGTCTTACACACAAAGCCTGGTTTGTTGATTTTAAATATAAGTTTGCAGTTTGTTTGTTTGTCGTGCAGTACATGCTTTCTCCCTCTTCTGTCTCTTTCACACAGACATACAAACATACTTTTAGCTCATTTCCTACTTTGCTTTGTATGGAAAGAGCCACACTAATGCTCCACTTTATGGTTTTCTCTGGGGTCTGATCTGCTAATTTAAATTTGACCAATTAGTCTTTACATTTCTGAATAAACAAAAATCACAAAACTGTGCAGAATCTTACAAAACTGTTTATACATCTAAGGTATCGGTTCTCAGCCTTCCTCTGATCTTTGATGAACTCATTATTTGTTTTAAGTACACAGTGGTGGTTCATGCATTTATTTACCCAACATGTTTACGAATTTTACATTTTCATGCAATTATGAACTTAAAAAAAGTCTGTCAGTATTTGATCTGGGGATCACCAATCTGATTTAGTCAAATGAAAATAGCCACCTGATCAGCTAATCTCTAGTTTTCTATTTTTTACTGAGCTTTACATAGCGTTGTTTTAAAAAAACTGTTAAATCAGACATAAAGTCCCGTTTTGCTCACCCCCCATTCACAGATTCACGTTATGTTTGAGTAATACAGTACTGGTGAAGAGTAAACATTCAGTTAATCTTCTATTTGGTCTGGATGTTTTGCTTCTGCATTTAGAACCTTTTTTTCTAAAACTGTCTTTTTTTAACCCCATCATTCCACCAGAAATCTTCAACCCGTCGCTCAGATCCCAACCTGCCTGGTCTCGCTGATATCGGAATATATGATGAAGTGAACAAAATAGCTGGCCTTGAGATCAATGGTCAGTAATCAGACTTCTGTCATTTTTATTTCCTTGCGTACTTTTCATTCTGTTTCACTAAATGTGGAACTTTGAAGCAGTTTTTTTTTGTGACATTTGTCACCTGATGCATCTTATTACTTATTATTCTATTAGATCCATCTCCATACGGCCGACTGTGGGAAGGATCTGCCCAAAGACCACAGTCTCGTATCACCCACTTGACTCGTGTCAATGTTGAAAACTTTGTCTTTCACAAGGTGTTAGGAAAAGGCAGCTTTGGCAAGGTACCCTCTGCTTTTCATTTATCACTTTCTCTATTTGCAGTGGAAAATGTGGAATCAAAGAATGAAGACTTATATACGTTGACATTAGTTTTTTTTTCTCTTGTAGGTCCTCCTTGCAGAGCTGAAGGGCCGTGGAGAGTACTTTGCTATAAAGGCTCTGAAGAAGGATGTGGTGCTGATGGATGATGATGTGGAATGCACTATGGTAGAGAAGAGGGTCCTGGCTTTAGCCTGGGAAAACCCCTTCCTCACCCACCTTTACTGCACCTTTCAGACAAAGGTACTCCCTCTTCTCAACTTAAAATCATTTGACCATGCTTTACTCTGCTGCTCTTCGTACTAAAATTTAAATCTTACCCTCAGGAGCATCTGTTCTTCGTGATGGAGTACCTGAATGGAGGCGATCTAATGTTTCACATTCAGGAAAAAGGGCGCTTTGAACTTTACAGAGCTACGTGAGTGACGCCTTACATCATTTCTGATTGTGACTCTCATAAACCCTCATATTTATAACCAGAGAGTTAGTTAAAGGGCTTCTTATTGTGAAGAAAAGAACATGCTCCCTTCTTGTCATCATGTTGGTCTTTTCTTGCACATGGTGTTCTGCAGGCTGGCTCGTATCCATGTGCTTCTTTCATTAGCAGACTGGCCCTGTAACGAGTGCAAAAATCTCTTAACGCCTGTGTAGCGATGTGTGTTCGTGGGGAGGTATCAGTTACTGCCACCCACCTTTCATTGCACTATGGGAATCCCTCCAGAAAAACAAAAGGCAAGCTGGTGAAAGAAAGCGTGCAGAAGCCCAACATTTGGCGGCGCTTCAACTAACTAAAGTTTTTAAAAGTTTAACTTTTGCAAGAAATTTTCCTTAACAAAGCCTTTAATGTGCAGCAAAGGTGTTCATGCAAAATAGTTCATGATTTGAAGTGAAACGGTAATGATATATACTGGCTCAGATTTTATTCATAAAACTTGATAAACAGCGTTTTGAAGACAAATGGACACAGCAGAGGGGTCAGAAATGATATGCTGGTGGCGGTGTCATGCTGTGGGCTGTCTTCAGCAGGGATAGAGAAGCCATTCAGAGCTGATGGAAGGAGATAAATATGGAAAATGTGCTAGAGAATGCAAAAGGTTTAAAACTGCCTCAGAGTTTCACTTCCCATCTGGGTGGTGAATCTATCCACAAAGTCAAAGCATTTTTACACATTAGAATGGTCCGGTCAAAATCCAGACTATTAATCATTAGGAATCTGTGGGATAAATTAAAAATGTATGCTTATAGCTGCTCTAAATCAGAATAAGCCTTTTGTGATTTTGCAAAGAAGAATGAGTTAATCTGTTAGTCTGTCGATGTTTAAAGATGGTAGAGAAATATAAAAGATGCTGTAATTTCTACATAATCCGTCTCTATAAAGTATTGAATCATCCAGATTGAAGATGTACTTTTGCCACATTTTACTTATTTTTGTTTGTCATGTTTATATTTTCTTAATTTTAAGTAGTTTAGTATGTAATTTCTATTTGTTATAAAAACCCAACCAGGGAGTTGAACATTAGTTTTAGCTATAAACTTTATATGCAGCACTTCAGTGACTTACTTTGGATTGTCCCTGTCAAATAAAGACGAAAAGAAATGAAACTTGGCAAATACATGAAAGGAATGTTTTTGGCTCTGATGTGACAAAATGGGAGGTATGTGCACAGCTTGTGGTGACATTATTTCATTATATGCTTCCTTTTAACTAGTAAACCAGTTTTATTCCAACTGTTTAAACAAGTACAACTTTCTAACAACTACAACAGACAATCACTGCTCTCCCCTCACTGCAGCTTTCTTTGTTAGTGAACCCAGCAGTTGTGTCTTGGGCATGTGTAACACTGTACTTTGTAAAGATGGAAACAAATCTTGTGCCTGCAATTGTTTAATCCTCCTGCATCCCTCATAAGACGGGCTCCTTTTACCCTGCTGCGTTTTGGATCGTTGTTTTTTTTTGTTTTGTTTTAATGCAGAGATTCTTCAGTTTTACTTTAACCTGGCGACTGTGTTTGCTTGCATATTCCGCCATTTGAGTTTCTACCATGTAGTTCAAGTTAGACGTTCTTGACTTTATCCCTAAAAAGGCTGGCTCTTGTTTCTGACAGCATATACATCCTGTTTTTGGTGGTCTGAGGAGCCCAGCTAAAACAGAACTGTTGCTTCACACAACTTCTGTGTATGTTTTCCTGTTTCTACACAGCTTCCTTTACAAAAGAGTAATGACATGACACACGCAGCCAAGTTTGAAGAGAATAGGCATGAATTTGGTTCCTGGAATCTTTCTCTTCATTTATTATTATTGTCTCGTGTGGCTGCACTAGCCGCCTCACTCAAATCTGTCGCATCCGCTTATGCAACACTTTTCCTTTGGAACGTTTCAAATGACCTTTTTACTCACACCAAACCTCTTCTCTCCATAAATACTTTTGACCTGTTAAGCTGTGAAAAGGTCTGATCCAAATACACAATCTGGACTCTTTTAGAGTTCATTTTCCTCAGCGCTGCTAAGCAAGACTAGGTATAAGCTGCCGTATTTGGTTCCCATCAGTGTAACCTGTGCAGCAGGCGAGCAGGAGGTGGACCGGTCTGCCGAGCGCTCTCACTACTGAATTGTTTCACCTGTCGCATGGTAGGAGAAGCAGGTCAGCGATAGGCTAATCTTTCAGCTCACACAAGCTCTTGGGTTTCCCCATTATGAGAGTGTTAGTCACTTGTATTCTACACCAAACAAATGTCCTCCTGAATTATTCAGGTCTGAGCTGAAATGAGTCCGGTGTTCGGCTGTCAGCTCCCTGCTGAGGCGGCTGTAGCGGCACAAGGCTTCAATTTTCCATCTGAAACGAGTGACTGATTCCTTGCTGTCTCTGCTCTCTTTTTCCCTCAGGTTTTACTCTGCTGAGATCTTATGTGGTCTTCAGTTCTTGCATTCTAAAGGAATCATCTACAGGTCAGAACAAAGTTGTTTAACTAAGTCCTAATTAACAAGAGAAACACTTAAAGAAGACACTATTCACCTCACTTCACACGTGGTTTGCTATTTTTTAATCAACCTCAAGCTGCTGGTTTTATGTGTAAATGATCTGAGAGTTCTCAAAAGCTGCTTGGTTAGATAATCCCACACATTTCTTAGCTCAGAAAGTTTAAATACCATTGTGTGGTAAAGCAGTCACGAACCACGACTGTTCATAAAACTGAGTGTAAAACAGCTTGTCTAATAGGATGGGAGAACGAGAACCATTATAATCCACCATATGCAGACGTGTTAACATAAAGGATTTGTGAGGCTACAGAATAAATACAGATGAGTTTCAGCAAAGTGGAATCTCATAGTTCTTCACCCTCAGAGTGATATATTTCAAGTTTTTATTTTAGTCATTGTTTGAAATTATGATAAAAGAAAAAAACATTTCAGCACATAAGATCCATAAAATGGGCTTTTTTAAATCTAGGTACGTTATGAAAAAGGGAACTGCTGGCTGGGTGTCAAGCAGAAAGCAGGGGACACCTTTCATAAGGAGGATAAGGAAGAAAAGGGAAACTTTATCTAGAAATATTAGTAGAAAGTTAGATGGGAGGAAAATTGTTTGAAAATACTGCATCATCAGATGGAAAATGAATGCTGAAAAATAACAGAATTCAAGTGATTTGAGACCCAATGTGAAGTTGTGGTGTTCTAGGGAACCATGAATGCTAAATTTTCTCCATCCCACACTGACCTGAGGGCATTGATTATTTTAAAAGGAGCCCTGGCAAGTACGTATTTAATGCATATTCTTTACTTCAGTTGGACAAAAATGCACAGAAAGTCTTGAACCATATTACTAATGGTATTACTAGTATAATGAATCTATATAATTATGAATTTCTATTTCTGAACAGAATTATTGAAATAAATGACCTTATTTATTCTATTCTGATTTATTGAGATGCACTCGGAGTCACACATGAAAGGCATAATAAATGTTTATCTGTTTAGAAAGTTTCCCATGAAAGAAAACTCCATAAATCCCTGAATTATTTAATCATTAGAAATCACTTACATTAATACGAATTGAATTAATAAACAGGTTTCAAAGCAGTTGCCATTGAAGCTTTCAGTTCCAGAGGAAGAAATAATTAGGTTCTTTGTTACCTTTTAAGGTTCAACATGTCTTCATACAACCTTATCTTCATACAAAATAGTTGTATATAACATACAGTGTTGTTTAATTCTAATGTTCTTTGTTTAATGATTTTCAGAGATCTTAAATTAGACAATGTGATGCTGGATCATGAGGGCCACATAAAGATAGCTGACTTTGGTATGTGCAAGGAGAACGTGTTTGGGGAGAATCGGGCCACGACTTTCTGTGGTACTCCTGACTATATCGCTCCTGAGGTAAAGTCCTCACCCTCTCTCACTCTGAAATTTTTCAGCTTGTAACACAGTCGGGTTTTATCCACAAGTGTGCGTTTGCATGTCTGAAATGTCTCTCACTGAAAGCTCCCTCTTAATGCAGATCCTGCTGGGACAGAAGTACTCTTTCTCAGTCGACTGGTGGTCTTTTGGGGTGTTGCTGTACGAGATGCTGATTGGTCAGTCACCTTTCCACGGTGATGATGAGGATGAGTTGTTTGAGTCCATCCGCATGGACACGCCCCACTATCCTCGCTGGATCAACAAGGAGGCCAAAGATTTGCTTGAACGGGTTTGTACCACAGGATTCATTTGAAATGAACCACAGAAGCAGACAACCAGTAATTGGATTTAGTGCACTATTGCTAACATTTGTTTTGACTCCTAGAAGAAATCCAAGATAACACTATTGTATCTTAAAAATCATGCCGTTAAATGATTCTGATATGGACTGGGTGATGTATTAGGAACAAAAGGAGGCCACATCATTTGATGGAAATGATAATTAACAACCTACAGAGGCTGAATTCAAAGACACCCCAAAAATCACAGTGAAAAAATGATGCGGCAGGATTGTCCATTTTGCTGAAATTTCATTGCAGCAACTCAAAATGGTATTCAGTAATTTGTATGGCCCCTACGTGCGTGTATG
>JAUZNJ010046199.1:0-32087 GCA_034780135.1 Jordanella pulchra | reverse complement strand
TTCTTAAATTTTTCCCAGTCTCCGTGTTGGTGTTCTGCATGTGGGTTAGCGCACTCAAACCCACCATGACAAGGAGCTGGAAAAAGCTGTGAAAGGCAAGAAGCCGTTTACTCTCCAGCAGAACACTGACCCTGAACATAAAGCCAGAAAAACCGTGAAATTGATCAGATCAAACCAAATCTGTGATGGAACATGAAATGCCCCCAAAAAGACTAAAAAGAAATATTTGCCATGTTTTCCAGGTTCTCATTTTTGTTTTTTAAATGGACACCCAGTGTTTACTTTTTCTCACTTTGACAATATGATGACTGTATCTGTCAGATACAATCCATCTAAGTTTGTGGTTTTAACAAAACAATGTTTGTCACTTTTCTTTGTTAAAGACACAATTATACAGTGGTGTATAACCGCAGGACTGGATTTGCACAATTGAAAATGACTCCCAACATCTAAACCTGTTCTGTGAATTTGTTCTTCTGTGAAGAGAGAGCGTTCCAATGCAAATATCTTTGACTGTGGAGGCCAATAAATCTCTGCATGTGTGCATCAGTTCCTGGAGAATCAAACTTCTACCTCTCATATGCCGAAAATGCATAATGAAAGTGCAGGATTCAAGATGTGAAATCCCTGGAGCTCTCTAACACAGACTGATGTATTTTTCATGTCTGCCATGTTGTTTACAAGCTTCTTCCTTCCTTTATAGCCCTCTTTATTGCTCTTGTGTTGTTTTTACTGGAGCTCAAATAAGCTATAGCCTTGTTTCCAAGTGCAATAGTTAAACCTTTCAAAGATGACTGAGTCCTTGGCTACTTGTCAGTCAAACATCAGCAGGATGTAATTAAGGCAAATAGATTTTTTGAATTTACAAAAGAACTATAACATTTCCATTTTTTTGTTGCATGTCATCCTGTCCCTTTGACCTCAGTCCATGTAGTATAGACATGCCAAGTAGTATGACACCTCTTCATATTGTTTTACATAGCAAGTAGAAAATATCACATGATGATCCCCTCGGGCTCTTCTGGTGGTTTCGGTTAAGTAGAGATTTATTAGGCTGATGTGTCTCAGAGTTTGGAAGGATTTCAAGAAAAGCCGGTACTGAAACCAGTGCCTGATGATGTTGACGTGTTGTCATCTCAGTGCATTGTTAAAGCTGCCTTTCAGCTCATCAGGATGCCATTGTTTAAGCAGGTGGCTTTTATTGCTGACCAGTGATCGTTGCTCATATGCCTGTGAACAGGAAGTCACACTCCATCCATGCCTGTAAATACCTTTAAGCTCAAAACCAAAGTGGATTCAGAGAAGTGCTATAAATCGATGTGTATCTGAGAGACATGTAGGTGGAGAGGCTGAAGATTTGACCATCTTGCTTAAAGGTCATCCTCTGTATCAGTTTCAGAAGAACAATGTGATAGTACATTAGAGACTATTATATAGGGGGTGTTTTTTTATAATTGTTTATTGAAAGCCAGGTCTGGTTATTTGCTGAAGAAGAAACGTGATAGAAAAAGCTAAATGATATCTTTGGCTAAAAAATGTACTGTTTTTTTCAGGGTTAAATAGGATACAGTGTCATTTTATTTATCTCTCTCTGTTTACAATTTCATGTCAAAGGTTCAAATGAAAATGGTTGGAAATGGTGTTCTTAGAAAAAATGGACTTGGTTCAAAGGCAGCAATGTCCACCTGCAGGAATACATAAAGTCCAAACAACAGAAATTTACCTTGTTGCTTCTTTTAAATGCTGTTTCTGAAGCAGTTCTGAAACACAACTTACTCCAAATGCATTGCATTAGTGATGGAATTAGTAGTTCAAATGTGAAATTATTGTAAGACTTTTAGAATAAATACAGTCTGGCATTTTAATTGAGATTTAAAGAGACATTATGTAAGTTTTTACTAAAAATGTTCTTTTTTTTAAATAGCCTTTTTAGTTGACCCTTTATGACTAAAACATAGTTTGATGAGCAGACTCACACCTAAGTAGTTCAGCTCCAATGCATCTATAAGCCTGTAGTCTATTTTCATTCATTTACTTTGGGTTCAAATTTTCCACGCTGCTCACCAGATGTGATGTCAAGCGTGTCCTTGTTAAATGGCTCCAACCCAACAAACAATCGAAGTGTTATATTCAAGATGGATTTTGTGGATACCTACTGTAGAAGCAACCGGCATCCAGCTCAACTCAGACACCAATGACATAAAGGGTAAAAACAGTAAAAAAGTAAAAAAGAAAAAAAAAAACGTATCAAATACTACCACGAGCTATGACAATCGAACAGAGAGCGCTGCAGTTCTGCGTTTCGGCCACAGGTGGCAGTATCACCTGAAAACTCTGTAATGCCTCTTTAAGTCGCCAAGGATAAGGCTGTCCCAATCCAATATTGATATTGGAAATCGGTCCAATATCAGCCAAAAATTAATATTGGAATATTATATGGGCCCACCTCTCAGAAATTAGAAAGCTCACTTTGCTTCTATCCTCTTTTGTTTACCGTTTATGTAACTCTTTAGTGAATAAGAAATGGGTCAGTTCTCATTTCTGATGTTGTTGAATGTTGTTCTCTGTTTAAGAAATATGATTTGATCAAGTCTCTTCTATCCTTCTACACAATAAGATAAGCAATAAAGTAGATATGATTTGAGCTGATATCGTTATCAGTCAATATTTCAACCTGCAATTTCAGTATCATATCGCAAATGAGAGAGTTATTATGGGATATCCCCAGTCCAGGATATAAAGCACATGTTGAGTCTTGATCGTGTGTGGTTCATTGTAAAGTTTGATAACATAAATTGCTTTGGCTACAACTTAATAGTCAGATAGTTTGTGTGATCCTGGTGCAGATGTAGTATACAACACATAAGCAAAGGTTGAGATTAGAAGTAGCCAATTAATGTTGACTACTATTATAAACCATTTCCTTTATTGTGACGGTTATATTTCCTACTGCTTGCACTAAATTAGATACAATCGGGTGAATTATTTGTCATGGTATTTTACCTCTGAATCGAATGAGAATTGAATTAAAATTAATTTAGATCGTTTCTGTTTGCATGTCTTTTTTGTGTATGTTATCTAATTTTAGTTCTTCAAAAGATTATGATAAATTGGAGACATGTTTTTTTCTAAGCCTCTAGTAGAGACCCTTAGTATCATGTAATGTTGTGCCTAAAGTTTTCTGCTTCAGGTTATAATGATGTTATATAATGAAGGGCATTATTATTAGCTTGTAAATCAAAGCTGGAATATTTGAGCTCCAAGTAAGAAAACTCAAACAGAAGGTTGCCTAAAATCTGACATTTGAGTTGTAAGATAAAATGCCTTTGGTCAACCTTGAGTGTAGACTGGTTGGAAAACCATACATATTTTCTTTTGTGACGGTTCATTTTTTATTTAACTAGTTACACCTATAAACAGTATCTTGCCTGCATGTTTCTCTATGGTTTGAATACATAAACTAGAAAAACATTTGTTACTAGTTTGCATTGCTAAAAGCAGATAGCACAAATATGCTCAATTTTTTCTTAAGTTACACCATTCTATGCAGATTAACTGTAGCTCCCTTTAAACTAACTACCTTACCAAGGAAGCTTAATCCATGCCCCTCTGTCAACAATCTATTTCGTAAAGAAATAATTTTAATTTTACAACCATGGGTGAGGGTTGGAACATAGTACAGTGCTTACCAATTAAACAACATGTTTTCCTTTTCTTTATTTATTTTTTTCTTTTTCCCAACAGACCAGAACAAACCCCCATTTTGTCCACCAATCACTCAGTTGTTGACCACTTTAGTGTATTATGAAGTTCATTTTTTAAAGCTGCCAACAGATTCACAAAAACAACCTAAAGAAGATTACATTTCATTATTATACTTTGTTTTTTTCTATTTTTTTTCTCTAAGCAGATAAACTTTTTGACAAACACCTACTTTTTTGTTAGTCTGTATGTGTTTTTGTGTTCTTTCAACTTTGACTAATCAGGAAAAACAGAGAAAAAAGTGTATGCTGTCAGGGAGAGGTGCCCTTCTGCTCTCCAGGGATTAGATGACGTTGTTCATCTTTCTGTTTAAAGAATTTAGCAGTAAGCGTAGAGAGCAGCAGGTCTAATATATACAGTTTATTGTGCTTCTAATAGATGGATGTTTTTTTTACTCCATCTTTATTGGTTGTGTTATCTGATTCTGCCCTAAAATAGGTCATAGTTCTTGGCCATTTTGTGAACACTGACCCACCAACACACCCCCACTTTACTTTAAGAGATGAGGTGGACTCTAATGGAGTGCATGTTAATGCTGAGGTCCAGTCTAGGTAATTAAAAGGCTGAAGCTGTCAGCTTACTGACAGATCTGGCTGTCTGGGAGCAATCGATGAAGATACTGCAAGACTTAAACCCTTACTCTTACTTGACAGCAGTAAACGCATTTGCACTTTGCATGTTGTGTTATGTGTATTCCTTCGAGATGCAAATGAGTCGAAGTAATGCCCTACTTTTCAGTGGTTTTTCCAGCTCAGGCGCTGTTGGTATACTGGTATATTGTGCCCTCGGGCTTTCAGTGTCTGTGATTTTGTAGATTTTATATGAGGCCAAGTGGCCTTTTGTATGCTGATGATACTGCACTACTCTTCAGCAGATGAAAAGTGGTGACTTGTCATGAACTGATGAATATGAGAGTGATTTGGCAGGTCGGTATACATATTCAGACCAAATGGAGCATAAAACAAACCCTTAAGTTGAAGCATATTTGTAGTTGACACAAATGCTTCTGAATGCCATTCCTTTTTTCCTTGTATTATCATCACTTCAGTGAGTTGTGCTGCTTATTTTGTTTAACTGCATTTTGTGTAGGAGGGTCTCAAGGTGGTATTTGTGTTTGTGAATATGTGTAAGGAACAATCATAAGTTTCAAGTGTCACCTAAGCTTTTAGATGTTTCTCTTCTCTTTGGCTCCAAATGTTTCCCTACTGACGCCGTCAATAAGATTTTCTCCCTGTGTGCCTGTCATGTGTATCTTGCTGGGGAACAAGAGCAACCATGTGAGCCTCATATAGAACCGCAGGAGTGAAATTCAAGCTCAAGTCATTAGAGGTTCAATAGCATGCTGGGGAAAAATACACATCGACACTCATTGTCAGGAGTATTACTTTACATACAGAGTTATTTAACGCAGTGCACTGCGAGCACAAACGACCGGACAAGTACAGTGCTTTACAAAATGTTCATACTCCTAGAAATTTTTCACATTTTTCACATTTTGCTATGTTACATAAATCAGGATTAAGTGTAAAAAAAATTCACAATCCTTGAACATCTTGCATGATGTCTATTTAATGTGTCCAAAATGGAATATTGCACAATTAGGAAAATGTACCGAGGCATGACTGCCCAATTAAACTGGCAAGGCTGTCAAGGACAGCATTAACTGTAAAAGACACTTGTGAGAACTCTCGAGCGTCTGTGGAGATCCATTGATGAGGTTGATCTTCTGTCAAAACTCTGGAGAAATAGACTTTAATGAACGTTGGCCCAATGAAAGCGATGCCTAAGACAGCCTTGATTATCAGTTTGTCACAAGCCATGTATGGGGCATATTAAATATATTGAGGATGGCACTCTGGCTTGGAGGGACCCAAGCTGAACTATATGGCCAATAGTGCACCCAGATGTTCTAAACTAACTAATCATCATCCCTATCTACACCTAACTAAAGTAACTATCATCCCTATATGGTTAAACACGGTGGTGATGGCATCATCCTGCAGTAATGTTTTCTCTGGACAACGATGGGTGTTCTGGTCAGAGTACATTGAAAGAACAGTTGGAGGCTGCAAAAGATTTGAAGAACATCCAAGAGGATGGTCCTTAATCATGCAGCAAGAGTTTTGATGGGATATTTTGGATAAGCATATTTACAGTTATATTAGTCGAGTAAAAGTACTGATCTATGTTTGGCTCAAACTGTTGTAGGATTTAAAAATTGCTGTTTCCATACATTTTGCAACCCCCTTTACTGAAGTTGAAGTTGAAGAAAGCAACTCTTGATGGAACAAAATTAAAAAAAGGTGTATAGTGTTCTTTTCACTTGAGGACCATGCATTCTTTGTGTTGGTTTATTCTGGAAAAATTTGGACTTCAGCAAGTCACTGCAGATTCTGAGGGAATCTTGAGTTACCATAATATCAGCTGTTAATCAGATTGTTACAGCTGCACTGACTGATCCACAGAATCTGGGGTGAGGGAAGGTCAGTCTTGTGTTTACAATATCCATGCTTTGAAATTTATATAGTTGCCATTTAAATTTCACGGACAAAAATAGATACTCATTTGAGCATCTGTGTCTGAGCACACGTCCGCACATTTTGCTTGGACGTGTGCATCTGCTGCTAAACAAATCAGAGGTGTTGACAAGGAGGCCTCTCAACCAGACCAGCTGCTCGGACACAGTGGCAGCACTGAGTGTCTATTTCAAAAATCAACACCAAGGACAAAGGTTATAGTGTGTTTATTGGCCCTTTATCAATGCTCAGGCTACCTTTTCCTATCCTACCTTTTCTACTTGCACCCGGCTACCTTTTTTTTCAGTTTTTTTGTCATGATCCTCCTTCCAGCATTTTCAATCTGGGATACATATATAACAGTTTCAGAAATTGTGACCTTAAACATTTATACCTTAGAATTGCAACAACTATGAAGACAAGATAACATATAACCAACCTGCGGGATCCAACCATGATATAACTGATTCAATTAATTTCAGTAAATTAAATCCTGTCAATTGCATGCATTCCATTTTTTTCTTAAAAATTATGAATTTCTTGGAATTTTAATTGTCTTTTTTATGTCCTGCTATAACATCCTAACCTAACTCAGATCTATTTAACTAATGTCTTTTAATTAATTATAGTTATAAACTGGCCGTGTAGAAGCACCAACTTGCTCACATTGTGCTCAGTGCTGGGAGGAGAAGGAGATGCAAAACAGTGTCTGGAGTTAATGAAAGAAAAGATTTGTTTTGACTCTCAAAGCCATAGGAAAGTGTCCTGTCAGAGTGTGTGTGTGTCTTGTTTATTCATCTTTGCATGTTCAAAAAAGCTCATGCAAAACCATTTAATGGCCTCGGTAAGGAGGTGCTTTTCTTTTTCAAAGAAAACCAGATCTTATATCCGGCCACTTTTGTTTAATCTCGTTTCTTTCCTTGTAAAAGGAAAAAACATTTAATTTAAATACATTCTTTAGCACTCTGACCTCCTTTTCTATTTGCTGAACGCTTGCTGCTTTTGACCTCAATACTATTGATATTTTCTCAATGCAAACCGGCCATTGGATTTCCACTGAGAGCAAAGGTCTGAATAGACCTCAGCTGTCGATTCATGTGCCTCAGGGAGGAGATGTCTGGAGAGCAAATACAGGATCATACCTTTGGTCTCTCATATCCCATCCTGGTATCATTCTACTTGACAATGAAATGGTCTTCTTTACCTACTAAATATAGACAAGAAGTTTAACCAGTAGCAATTCTGTCTTGTAACGCTATATCACTGATGTGAGCAATTAGTGAGGCTGCTGAAATGTGGAATTGTAAGAGGGGGATTAGTTATATAATGGAGGACCCAGAGATTAATTCATTTTAGATTTTAAAACATCCATCAAGTTGCCTCTGAGATTATGGTGAAAATCAAGTTCAATAACAGCTTAGTGGAATACGTGCTTTGTTTACTCAAGTTATAGTGTAATGCAATCAGCTTGACAATAACATCCAGTGTTTAAACACTGGATGTTATTGTAATATTGTGCCTTTATCCGGTTAATGCAACAGAGAAAATAATGCTGGGATGCAACACTAGAGTTGTTAGCCATGGAAATATGAGAAAAACTTTTCATTTTATGCCTGACATTAAACTTAGAATAAACCTGTATGCTTTATTTAATGTCTTCTAAGTTAGATGATCACTTTTCCTTTAAACAGTTTACAAAACCCAGGTGATGATGGCTTGGCTGGTTTAGCAGGTTGATTTACAGTATTTGAGTCAATGAGAAGCACATTTGTGGATGTATTTTAATATTAACACACAGCTTCCTTCTTTGACATGATGGAAAAATGAACAGAAACAAGCAAAAATATCAAGAACAAAACTCTGGACTTTCATACGTGTGGTTTAACCTTAGGTAGGGATGCTTGAAGGTACCAGGTTAGTTTGTTTTAGGATGAAAATCTTCAGCCTTTGTAATGATTAGGAATGACAGTGTCCCAGGGCTGAACATGTTTGGTTTTGATCTTACAATAAAAGCAGAAGATGATCTAAAGATGATAAGAGTGTTTGTTTTCCACTGTAAACTGAGTGCTATACGAACATGGGCTGAAAGGCCACTCAGAGAGGAAGAAGTGATTGCCCCAATGGAACATAAAAGCCAAATGAAAGTTGGTAAATGTTTGAACTTGAAAAAGAAATTAGACTATCTCCACAAAAATCTCCCATTATTCTCACATTGCTCACATTGAAATAGTTTTGGTACCCATTGCTAACTTAAAACAGGTAACACTTAGTCTGATTTAAATTAAGAAGATTATTATATATTGAATGAAAACATCTGGTGTCAGCTGCAGTGACGCTGTGCAAAACTCAAAAACACTTTACATAAACGGTAGTATTGGAGGTCCCCTTGAAAACAATGATATTATTGGAGGATAACTGCTATAGGATCTATATAAGCGTGTTTTTAAAAAAACAGCTTTCAAAGTAAGGTGTAAGTGATTTGAATGATAAGCAAAGAGAAATGTAGAAGGTTGCTTTAGTGCTTATTCTTTTTATTTTTAACCTCATTTTTCCCTTAAGGATTTCTCCCCTTCAGCCCACTGTTTTCTAGCAGTTCTCCTTTTTTAAACCGTGTGTCCTCTGGAGTAGAGCTGAATCAGCGTGGGAAAAAGCTGTGACTGCAGCTGCTTGCATCACCAAATAAAGGCCCCTCATTCCTGCTGCACCCGACAGCAATAGGGAGGTGCCTAAAAGTGGGGGAGGGATATGAAACATGTAAATGATCAAGGCCCTAAAGGTAACCTTGGCCAAATCTCTTCCATCCTACAGACCGGTTTTTAGTCTTTGTACCCTACCATCATTTTGATCCTAGAGTAATTTTGCCATCCTGTAAATTGGCTGTGATTTCAGTTCCTTCATCCTCAATAACTTAATCTCAGGGGATAATCTCAGCCCACCTTGAGCTCATTGGCACTTTGATGTGACACAGTGTGGCAGAATATTGAGAAGAAAGCTGAGCTGTGTAATTTTACAGTGTTGTGCAATCCTCCACTTCCTTCTCATCATCATCATCATCATCACAGTGACCCACTTCTTTATGCTAGCTTCATCCCATTGGATGATCATTGTTGACTGTCTTTCTTCTTTCAGTTAATATTTTCTGTTGTTTTCAACCACCTTTTGTTTCTCCCCTCTTTGTTTTGCCCCCGAGTGAAGATTTGATTTTAAACTCAATGTTTTTGTATCGGTTAGAGATCAACATTCTCAGTTTTTTTTTCCTTGCCTGATACCTAAAAATGACGTCAAAAAGGACTGAAATATATTTATCTAACTTTGTTAGACTTTTTGTCAAGTTAGAACAAAACCTTTTTTGTGTGTTTTTATGGGACTTTTACTAACCTTCATGATTGTAAAGTATAATTAAAGTAATGCATGTTTTTTATTTGAACTTTTAAAGATCTGAATTCTAAAATATTGTTTGCAATTCTATCAAGTCACCCAAGTCAATACTTTGTAGAAGCACTTGTCAATGCATCTATGCTTTTTCCTTTTTGTTTTATTTTTTTATTATTATTTATTTATTTTATCTCAGCAGCTCCGACAGAGATACATTTGGTTTAATGAGCTATAGGTTCTTTTTTAACCAAAAATATGTGTCATACTTCTTGTCATCCACGTTTTTCCAGATGAAAACTAGGCACAAGCTACTGCAGATTACAAAGATTTTTAATGCTGTACAGAAAATCACATTTTTGAAAAATGAAAGTGAGAGAAAAAAAATGATGAAAAGGTCTAATTTTAGTTCTGAGATTTTACTGCATCCACTGTGTGTCTAAAGTTGAATCATATGTTTCTTTAAAGATGATATCAAGTTCCTCAGACCTGTTATTAAATGTTGGATGCAAACCAAGTCATTCTCCAGCAGAATAATCAAACAATGGATCTCAGTAAATAGTTTTAGATTGACATCAATGTATCCCAGCAAGTATGTTAAGCTGTAGTTATTGAAGTAAAAAAGTACACATTTATTTTTATAACACATTTCAACAGGAAGGCAATTGAAAAAGTGCTTTCAACTATAAAATCATCAGAACAATTGTGGAGAAAGATCATTAAAAGAATCAATCAAGTACAAATCATCAAAACATCAGAATCATCACACAAAATAATAAAACTCTTTAAGCAGATTTTAATTCTATATAAATTGTATTTATTTTTTGCAAGGTTTATAAAATCTACAGTAAAATCAAATTGTTATTTTTTTATTGTAAATCTTGTACAATATGATGAGACCAGAACAATTCTCTCTGGAATCTTCAACTGGCTTAAAACACCATTTATTAGTTGCAATATGTATAACACCTGCTGTAACATAATGAGCATAATCTTAGATGTTCAGCGTTTTAAGCTTGAAGCAGAAATCTGTGGAGATGTCTAATGTTGCACTACAGTTTGTGGGATGAAGGCGATGCAAAAAAGCCATGAAAGTAGGAGGAGTTTCTGACTATATTCACAACCCTTCTGCTGCAGCAGCACTGAGACCGATGAGGATCAGGGGGCAGAGTCACACCAGTGACCTTCTCAGCTCCCCTCACTTGTCTGCTATTTGCAGAGTCTCACCTTTCCAGAAGGCTGTAGGGTTTTATGTTCTCGGATTCCTAGATAAGTGTAGTCTTTCATTATCAAGAATCAAAAGTCTTGTTAAAATGTGTGACATTTTGACAATAATAAATATTGACTGAGACACCAGCTCAAAATGCAAATTTGGAAAATTTGAGATATAAATTAAAAACACATTGAAAAATTATGAAATATCATCCCTTATGGAGACTTCAAAAAACGCAGAAACAAGAAAACATATTTACTTGGAATTGTATGGAACAGTACATGGTATGTTATCATGTACTGTTTACATAAAGTGCAACTTGTATTGAAATATGTTTCTGAAATAGGCTAGGGGTTTGATTCTCAGAATGGGGGTTTAGTGTCTGTCTTCATGGCTTTGGGAAAGAACCTGTATCTGAGTCATTTGCTTAATTCAAATACCTCAAATTGTAGCTCCTACCTCCTTTTCCTAGGTCCCACATCATGGGGTGAACTGTAAGAAAACTACCCAAGGAAGGAAAAGAACTTGGCCCAGTTGTGCACAATCCAGACGATCTTCAGCCTTACAGACACATAGATGAATGACGTTGGTCAAATTGGAACTACAGCCTTCTGAAAAACAAAGATAAAAAGCTAAAGTTACTCAAATGTAGCTAAGTACCAACCCAAAACATAAAAATGTCTACATAACCATGTATACATAAAGAAATGATGTATTTTTTGTTCAACTCCGTGAGGTGGGCTGCACCTATACATCCTGTCACGCAAAGGACTGTGGGCTACCACATAGCTCCTTTCAGCAGGTAGTGACATCAGAAGGTCCCATTGCTAAATGGGTATATATATATATAATGTATATATTCCAATATATATTATTAGAGCGACCGCTGACGCACCTCTGCCCTAGCTTAAATGTCTGTACCGATTTTTGGATCATCCTCTGCTTTTGACATGATATTCCTGAATGCAGCTATTGCTAATTTACTGCTTCATTTCAATACACTGAGGAATAAACCATAACTCCTCTCTAAATGTCTTAAATAGAAAAAACATGTAGTCTTTATGTATCTTTAAATAAATTGCCATCAAAGCTTTATCTGTTCTTTGTTAACCGGTTTAATCCTAACTTTTATAGATAGGTAAGGAGGCTAAGATGAGGTCGAAAAGATGATCCAAGTGTGTCAAGACTAAGTGTGTCTTGTGGATATTATGTACTAACTCAAAGCTACATTTATATTAGAATAAACTGTATTTAGTTCTACTGGATATAGAGCACAAGCAAAGATATAGTAAACGCCCTTAAAATTAGAGAGTGTCGTATACAATACTAGTCAAAGAAGGAGGAATTTGATGACTTTGGTACAGAAGTTTAAAAACATAAGCTGCTGATGAAATGATGAAAATCCACGGACAGTTTTGGTCTGGCAATATTTAAAAGCGTTTTTCTTTTTACGTTTCTTTTACTGCTTCTGGGCTGCAAAACCGCCACTGTGACTCCATTAGCAGTTGGGTAATTATCTCCTCCTGAACCGTAATTATAGGAAACTGGTTGGTCTGGTTCATGTAAGTGGGTTATGAATAGGGATTGCAGTGAATCATTTAGCCAAGTAGAGCGATTGGTCGGGCCTTTGTTCATATACTGTTTAAATAAAGTCTGAATGGAGTTTGTGTTGACTCACAGGGCTGGGCTTCTCACATTAGCTTTCATTGGCATCACCACGGCTGAACCCAAGTGAAAACGCTGCCGGCTGCTGAGCTGATGGTGAAAACAAGCCTTACACACATGTACTCTCAGCTGTGTGCACACACTGCAGGCTCACAGCCTGACAGTCCAGCTTTGTGCTTTTCTGTCAGCCTTTTAGTTTAGTTTTTGTTTTTTGTCTTTTTTTTGCTGATTCCCGCACACAGTCTTCATAAAGTTGCTTTTTATTACAGAAAACACTGCTCCTTGTGCACATCCTTTCACACACTCTTTCATCTTTCTTTCTCTTATCTGCATATGCAAATCAACAAATTGGCCACTATCTGCAACAACTGCTTCTATGTGTAGCAAATAAACACAGAAATGTTTTTTTTTTTTTTGCTTCCATATTTTAAAATACATGCTTGGTTGTTTTTTTCTTTTTTTATTGTAATGTTAGCTATAGAAATTGTAGCTACTGTATATGCTGAAAATGGTCTTCCCAGGAGCATGGGAAGTGGAAGTGGAAGGGGTTTAGACTATTTTAAGCTCTCACTCTCCACCAGCCTAAATATCTGCTGTGTTTTTCTGCATGCTGTGTGATTATGTCTTTTGATTTTTGCCACTGTATGTAGCACCCAATACAATTTAAGGCCTCTTGCACACAATAAGCAGAGTGCTTCTGTGAAGATTAATGGTAGCATCTACTTCTTTGAATAGAAGGATTTGTATGTAGCCTAGCAATTGCCTACGGTCATGCTTCACACTCCAGCCGTGTCTGCAGTCATCACCAATCACAGCGATATGAGGTGATGGACTGCCTGCTGACAAGTGGAAAAATACGTCTCTCTCAGAGGTCAGTGAGTGAGTGATGACCCCAGCAGACAGATAGATAGACTGACAGACAGAAGGGGCTGATCGTTGCTGTCTGTCCTGAAACCCTTAGGGAGAATTTAAGTGGACTCATCCTCTCACTTTACATTATTGGTCCTAAATTCGCTAAAGTTCATCAGGCTAGTTTTGAATAATATCTTAATTGGTGTTAATGCTCTAATTACAGTTAGAAGGCAGTAAACAGGCTCTCTAATTGGTTTTGAAATACTGAAAAATTTTAAATTCAGATTTTTATCTTAGGCAAAGGACTATTTTCTTTTTTATTTTGGTTCAACAAACTGATTTGTCTCATCAATGTCATGTATTCTTGGTGTAAATGTGGTGATTTACCATTCCAGCTTTAGAGTGTCGGTGTGTTATGGTGTTATGTTAGGAGACTGTTTGCTGCAGGAAGGAGTGCTGCACTTTAAAAAGAAAAAACAGAAAGTGTTATCATGGAAAGGTTTGTGATAATAATACTAAATCAATGTTTTAAGAATCAGAAGGAACTTACATTTTTTGGACTAAATGGGTCTTCCAAGTAGGCAATGTACCTAATTGCTTTCAAATTAGCTGCAAGGTGGCTTTAAAAAATATCCTGATGTCATTTCCCTAAAAAAAGGAAGTTTGGACAGAGCTGAGAAGATTTGTTTGTTTGTTTGTAAGGAGAGAGGACTCCATTCTGGACTCATAAGCAGTAGTTCTGTTTAGGAGGATTTGGCCAAAATTTCAGCAAAGTAATATTGAGAAGCTTCTAAAGGGGTTTCCATTACATACAACTGACTTAAGTCATACATTTTAAGAAATAATTTTGCTGAATACAAAGGAAACATGTACATTGCTGGATAGATTTCAAGAGATATAAAGAACAACAACAACAATACAAACCCTCTTATGACCTTTAGCGTATTAAAATAATTCTAGTAATTCTAACCACGCTAATGTGGGACATTGTTTTGGCCTGATTTAATGTCAGACACTGAAAAAAAGATAATACATTGACTACAAACACCTGTTTTCAACTGATGCGTAGTCTGCCTTAAATGTAAACCACAGCTTTGTCAGCTTGGTTGCTTGTCTTCTCTAAAACGGGTAAGAAATAAGAATCAAGGTCATCTGCTTGTGTACCAACAAGCAGATGACCTTGTTCATTACCAACCAAATTACAAACAGAAATGACAAGATATTTTGATTCTTAAATAATTTACCTCATTTTTTATTCACATTTCAAAATCTAGCTGTGATTCATTTGTTTAGCTTTACTTGTAATACACTGTGTTTTCTGTTAGTTCTGTCAAAGCATTTAAAATGATTTTAGCTTTAGATTCAATGATGCACGTTTCTTTTGTTATTTCAATGTTTATGTTTTGCACTGATTTCACTCTGGTCACATTAAGCTGCCCACAAAAAAATGAAGCCAGTGACTATAATTCTGGGAGCTAATATCATCTCTGCTCTAATGCTCTTTGTCTTAATACCATGCTGTGCTCCTGGCTATTACAGACATACACACAAAAGCCCAGAATAAAATCCCTGTTGCTGTGTTAGCAACAGAGATGATAAATTATCTCACAGGTATTGTTATGAAAGATGGTTAGTAGGTAGCTGTGAGCAACATTCCCATCCTGAACAATGTGAGATTGACCCTCCTAGACCTCAGTAAGGGGCTTCATTTTAAACTTTGTGTAACAAATATAGCAAATTAGCTTTTTATAATGAGTAACAGAAAAGGGTTTTTTAGCATACATACAGTGAGAAATTTGTCCTCAGGTTCTCATCAACAAATGAGCATTTGCAATTTTCATAGATTGTCCTCAACTTGCTATCAGCAACTGTTGCTGTTTAAAGGAACTAAAACAACATTCAAAAAGAGCATGATGATTTAAACCTTTTTTTCTTCTAAAACCCAACCCTCAAGATGGTGGAAGGTAACCAAAACATCTTCTTTAACAAGTTTGACAGCAGTGGTTACTAAAGTAGTAATTTTTGATGTGCAAAGATAGGAAAATAACTAGATTCTGCTGACAGCTCCTCTTGCATCCATGCTTTCTAAAAGGACAGCATTTATACAGTACGACACGTCATGTGGAGGCAGGGATGGAAAGGTTTATCCTCCCTGCTTCACTTCACTGCAGAAATCCTGTGGTACAATAAAATTAAATGTTGGAGCTTTGATGTCAAAACAGCCTCTAACCATTGAGCCACTAAACTGCCCAACCCTGGCAAAATGACATTTCCAAATGATGTATGTTTTTAACATACCAGGCCAACACGCAATATGATCTAGGTGTTTATAACCTGTTTCAAAATTCAAATGAAAAATTGAACTAGTGTTTGTATTTTTCTCATCTTCCATGACCATTTCTTGTTTTTTTAGCTGATCTTTAACAAAGGATTTCCTAATATTTCAGGAGGAGGAGATGCCAGAGGTAGAGATAGACATTGATGACTTGTTGGAGGTCAACAGCGATGATGAGAGAGCCAGCAAACTCCAGGTATGTTCCTGTGTGTGTGTGTGTGTGTGTGTACATTTAATCGTTTTTGGGTATGTGTGTGTGTGTGTTTCTAGAGGTCTTTAGCAGAGAAGACTGGTTGTCCCAGAGGAAACTGACTTCTGGGTTAGCTATAAAATAATGAGCACACACTTCTCTTTCTGAATTAACTCTCAAGTTACTTCAGTTAATCTCATCACAAAATAAATCTAACTCACCTTTAGCATCTTGATTTCTTATTTACTTAAGCTAGCAGCTTTGTTCTAATTAAAGTAAAAAACACTTCTAAAGCAGTTTTGATGAGCGCTCGATTATACCAGTAATAAGAGACTTACACTTGACTTTCACTTGACTCAAACATTCCTGGAATCTGATCATTTATTCTGTTTGTTTTGTTGATAGTCATTTATTCTGCTTAGACTCCAACACCTAAACTGAATATGAGATTCTCTAAGTAAAAGTCAAACATGTGGGATCTGCTGTGGTTTTAAATCATGTCTAATCTCTAAACAACTGTTTGTTCCCCTCCCTCCTCAGGAATCACTAATAGACTGCTACAAACCCACAGAGGTGAGTTTCTTTGCACCCAGTGTGTTCTAATATGCTGATAGTTATCTAATTCACAATGCCCACACAAGCACAAATAAGCTACCTCTTTTGGCCTTACATTACAGTATTCACAGTAATGTGTCTATAGAGGTAAAGTCTGTTTAGATGAGGTTGCATTAGGCTATTTGCATGATTAAAGGCATTAGCAACCAATCACATTAAGTCTACACATGGAGAAGGCTGAGCTTCCCATCTGTCATCATCAGTGTGTGTCGGTGCTTTCATTGGAAGGTCATTGCTACCAAAATCCACATTACTGTCTGGCTACTTCAATATGTGCTTATGCCACCTACTCACCTGCAAGTACTTGTGTTGTTTTCCTTATCTATAAAAGTAAAAGCCTAAGAATTACAAATACTTAGACTGTAAACTACAACTGGCTGTGAAACATATGTTTAATGAGGTACTGTATTGATAAACACGATGAATGAGGATGAAGGAAAGGGTGAGAGGAAGGTGAAAGAACATTGAGATTGCTTTGACTTAGTAGAGCGGAGAGAATAACAGGAGATTAAAGATATGAGGTGAAAGGAAAGAGAGCAGTGTTGGGGGATAGATGATAAAACACCTGCTGGGTAAAAGATGAATGTGAAGGGAGGGGGAGACATCAGGACTGGATCATGAGCCCTGACTGTTCACATAGAGTCGGGTAGTTTATGCTTCATGCCATAAAAACACTTGTTAACCTTGTTGTTTGATTTTGAGGGATGTTTTTTTTTCCTTATCGATTCTCTTTTAGACATGATTTTAGATTAGTTTCTTCAGCATCCAGTATTATTTATTGACACAGTAAACTGTTGTAAAAAAGGGCAATAATTAGGAAATAACCATGAAAAAATTCCCCTGCCTTGATACTACATCTCATACTGGGACATTTATGACCTGTAAATATGTATTGTGATTGTTGCAGAATTGGCATCACTTAAACAGCTTTAGCTGCTTCCATTTTCAGTTCTCTTTCAAAAGTAACATCTTAGCATTTAATAACAGACAAATATTGGATAAATTAAGTGAAATGTCCCATTACATTTTTCATCTTAGATTATTTTAGCTCATTCAGATTTGCTAATCTCACTTGATTAACCATCAAAACACACAGTTTCAGTTGATTCTTGTTGCTCTGAAAATGACTAAATTCAGGATTAGGAGGTGGTTGCATTGTTTTGCAGAATCAAATTAAGACTGAACATCGGTTGAAAAACATTCTCTTACTGGAAGCATTTCAATGCCTCTTTAATAACTTCCTTGAACTTGTGTGTCTTGGACGGTCTAACCTTGTTTTCCTTTTTACTCCTCAGGACTTTGTCCGTGAGTTGCTGGGCAGGATAAGGGGGATGAGGAAACTCAGCGCTCCAACCAAGAAGGGCCTATAATGGCTTTCTTATCAGTATCAACCAGCCATTAGCTATGTCACTCCAGCTTTACCTACTTTCCTCATACAACATAAACTGCTATAATACAGAATCGTTTGTCAAAACACTAGGAAACCACCTAGCATTAACATCATTAATCACAATATCCACAATCTGGCATTAGTCATTCATTTTGAAGCACAGTTATCATGATAACATAGAACTGTTGACAGATATCTACGCACAAAAGAAAAGCATAAAAACAGTGTGTGTTTTTTTTCAATGACAGAAAAAAATGTTAAGGCCAGGAATGTGCCCGAACTGCAAGTATGTTTATAACCAGAACATTATCGCCCAAATCATGTTAGGTTCGCAATTGTAACACCAACCTTGCAGAGAAAAAAAAGAGTTTCAAGATATAAAAAAAGCAACAAATAAAATTCTTACTAGGTGGTTAAAAAGTTACAGTAGGTGCACATTAAGTGTAGCACTATACAAATGCAGTGCTTAATGATTTTGATTTTTTCCTTTGTTTTACTGGAGTGTTCGCTGTCACGTCTTTTTAAAAACATATGTTGCCATTTCTTCTTCACACGAGTCAAATGTGTGTTTTTTTTGTTTTGTTTTTGCTTTATTAACCTTTTGTCCTTATTACATCAATGCCACCAGATGTATGGCAGAGCTGTTCTTTAATTTTATTATTTTTTTAAGCACAAATCATTTTTTATTATGCATACTACATCTTTTGGTCATTTTGCAAATGTATAACCGAATAGAGTGGGGACATATTTAACAAAACACTATCGATATTTTTGCTAGTTAGTCAATGTTGTTGTTTTCATCTCAGCAAAGGCATGATGGGTGTTGCAGTTCTCTGTTTGAGGCTACAAAAACCTGTATGATTGGCAGCCTTTCACTGATGTGCTCTTCATTCTCCCGCTGAGGGTTTATGTGACCATCTAAGCTCAAACATTATATTTTTTTATGCCATTATTTTCATTTATCTCTGCTAACTTTTTTCTGTGATAATTTTGCCTTGAAGGACACTTGGGTTCAGTTTCCCTTTTGCCAGCAGTAATCCCCAACTACTAATAGCTGAAAGGCAAAGCTGGTGGGATAAACACCTGAGGCCAACATTGAATGGTTACGAAGAGCCTACAGACCTTTTCTCAAAATGCCAGAGATTTGAGATTTTTAAAAAAATATTAAAAGAGCTTTTTCCACTTTTAATGTATCTGACAATTAAAGGTGTAACTCATTTTTGGATCTTTCTCATGGTATGAAATGCTATTGATTTGTTTGGATGACAATACAATGTTTACTGAGACGATATCAGTTACACTTTTGTAAGTCTATAATCGATATTATGTGATATTATATACCAATCTAATACAATCATTTACATTGATATCATGTCATAAAGAATCAGTTGAGTGAAAACAATAAAAGTGGATTATCTGTTCACATTCTGACTCTTTCTAAAACTATTTTAAAGATGAAGATATCAATCATTATTTTGTTTTTGCATCAATGCAATGAAATTATAATTTCATTCATGAGTCTATATTGATTAACATAATATTGATTCAAATCTTTTCAATTTTATGAATTTAAACCTCTAATTGTAGTAAAAAGGTATATATGTACATATTACAACAACAGTATTATGTAGGAGTTGGCCATCATGGCACACTTTGGCCCCTGCAATCTTTGTTCATTCTTTTTTGCAAATTCCTCCATACTTTTAAAATTACGAGGTTTTCTGCTGTTTTTTTTTTTAAGTCCCTCTGGTCCTCTACCAGCTGTGTGTAGGCTATGGCCTTTTCTGTGATTGTGACACAGAAAAAATTAAGAGCAGCTTTGTAAAATAGCTGTATTGCTTTGGTTCATTTTTAAAGATATTTTCTACTCTAAAATATATATTATCTATTGTTATGCTGGACTGAAAGGTTACATTAAAGGTGGAGAAAGTTTTTACATCACAATAACCTGGCATTCATCTAAAGGTGTGGTAACTTTTCTGATCCATTGTAAATGTCAACACTTAAATTAGTCATTGCTCTGTAACTGAAGGTGTGTCAAGTATCACTTTCAAAATATCATGTCTTTAGTCATAAATGTGCAATGGAAATTTAAAACAGACTGTTTTTTTTTAGGGTTTTGTGAAATTTCTTAAAAGTGGGTACAAACTTTAAGGTGTTAACAAACACCTTGAAGTTTACAGATGACATGTTGCACATGCAAAAAACAGGTTTTATAGAATGGATAAAACTTTGAATTAATGGCCTTTCTTTGCACCAACAAAAGGAAAGGAAAAAAAAACTGTAGGCTTGGATATAACCGTTTTGTCTTTTATGGCATTTGGATCAGTAATTTGAAAGCAGGTGTACCAAATAGATAGGAGCAGGAATAAAGGTATGGTCAGATCCATCAGCTGCTAAAGAGAAATGAAGGGGAAAGTTGGAATAAAACACCCCAGAGGCGCCCATTTTGCATGCCAACAACAGATATTCATAGAGAATATAATATAACCTTATATTTAAGCAAAAAACATTGTTTTTTTGTAGATCCTTTACTGTTGAGGCAACGTGAGTGTCACGTTGGAAAGAATCCAGGAAAAATTTAAATGGTGCTGTTTTTGATGTTCTTCCCAGAATTTAGCTGTATAAAAAGCGTTTTCACTGTTGAATAATGACAGAGAAATGTGTTTGAAAGAAACATGTCTGTCTAAAACTGGATTTTATCTACTTTCTCAGCTGGTACTGGTCCGGTTTGGGGGACTAACATTTAATAAAGACGAGATGTTTGCAAGAAGCCATTAATAAAAACTGGGATATTTTTTTTGTTGTTTTTTTTTTGTTTAGGAAATCTCAATGATTTTCTTTCAAAGGATCAGTTCAGGGACAAGAGGCTGATATTTATAATTTAATGGGTTTCATGTGGAGAGTGTTTTGAAAGTGACCGTTTTAGAAAGCTTTACATTTGCATGAATTTTTAGAGTAGCATGTTGAGGGGAAAACCTTTTTTTCCACCCAAGTTTCATAACTTAAAACACTTTGCTTTTTATACATTTATTATGATTAATATTATTGCTATTATCACTGATATGAGGAGTTAACTATTCAGGTTTTAAGCTGAACGTTGATTTCTGTACATCCACAATGAGTATTCCTGTTTATAAATTGTAATGTGGTGTGTGGTTTGTTTTTTGCTGATAATAAAAATAAAAATGAAAACTCCCTATGCATTGTTTGAAAATGTCTCTATTTGTGTATTTTTTAATAGTATACTGCTTACTTTTAATTTTATATTTTATATATATATATCATATGGAGGTATACCAGAATGACAGACTACTGTACACGTGAAGCTTTCTGAATAGGATGACCTTCCAATGGGTGTGTTTCAGCTCATGGGGCATATTACATCTTTATAGATGGCAGTAGTTAAGTAGGACACCCCCATACGCTGTCTGGCTCTGAAAAGAGTCCATCCGGGGATGACATTATTGTTCAATGTGTGCATGAGTAGCTGCATGTCCAGCAACCATATGGGCTAGCCTACTGTATCCTGTTTCTGGGTAGAAATATTCATGGCAACACTTTAATAACAGACTAACACAGTAGATGTAAAATGGTATCATTCATTTCTAAATGAAGGAATAAAGAGATATGTATCACTTTATGAAATGTTGCAACATAAAAAAATGTATAAACTTAGAGGATGTGATACTGATGGTCTGCATCTGATTTTTTTTGTTGTTGTTTCTTTTTGCTGTTTTATTTATTTTTTTTTTTTTAAATACCCTTTAGGAAACAGACGTGCAACACACCTGTGGGGAGCCCGTGTGGCACCATCACAATCGAGAGCTGAAATGGGGCTGCTTGTGCCTTTAAATTTCATGACCCACTTTTCACAGCTGGGACTGGTGGGGAGCGCTCATGCACTCGTGCTGCCTTGAATAATTGGGACTGCAAGGTGAATGTGAGGAGAATAGTTAAAGACAGAAGCCCCCCCCCCCGTAGGCTGGCTGCAAACCAGCGTGTTCAGTCACGCTGTTTGAGGGGTGGAACGTGATAGCTGTTGGACAGACGATTGGAGCTCATCTGGATCCATGATGCAATGCAAAATGACAAACGTGCCCTACTAATAGCAGCTGCCAGATTGTAATTGGAACAAAATTACAAACTAATCATCCCAAATCAAACAAATATATACTTGTCATACACCCCCCTCCTGCTTTTCGGTTTCTCTCCTTCAATTATTAATTTTCTTCGACGATTTTCCTTATTTTATTATTTGCTTTTTTTTTCCTTCATCTCCCTCACAGATCAGGTGATCCATCATGTCATACTCTACAGAAACAGGAACAGAGAAAGGGTAGATGAATAAATAAAAAAAGACTGATATGCTATTTGACAGAAGCAATACAGAAAGGGAAGACAAATGGTGAGAGATGGAGAGTGGCAGTGACAACATCTCCACACAGCCTCCTACGGTTGAAGGACAAACCACCCATCTCCACCTCCATGAAACTCACTAAGAACCGCATAAATGAGGTGACGTTTCACACTGCATGAAGGCAAATTCACCTGATACAACACCTTTAAAAACTAATTACAAACGGAAACTTTAAACTATATTTTGTTATGATTTTTTTATGTGACAGAACAACACGAGGTAGCACATACAGGATGAGTCGAGCAATAAGTAGAGGTTTTACATTATTTCTAGAGGAAAATCTAAAATGTGTTGTGCATTTATTTACTGGATACATTTGTTATGTTACCCCTCGATAAAATAAAGAGAACATTTGAGAACAATCAGCATCATGAAGACCAAGGAGCTCATCAGACGGTTAATGTTTAAAAGATTAGACTATGTAAGCTAAGAATTAAAAAAAATGGTGGCAGCCTTATGCAGTGGAGATGCTTTGCTTTAGCAGTAAAAGGAGCTGATAGAAACTATCTTTCCACTTTAGTCCCACACATGCTCTGTACGAGGGATTGCTTCAAAGTAAACAACCGGATACCATCAACTGTTCAGGAAGGGAAGGAACTTGTCAGTGAAAATCATTGTTTTTCACAGATATAAAACCAGGTACAAACATGAAAAACTGAATTTGATTGTGTTGTTTTTTTTAAAATATATTGTAATCTATATAATCTGCTTTAAATGTGTTGGTTTGACTGGATTGAATAATCTAGGAATGAGTAAAAAACAGGATCCGTTTGTCTTCTGTACTGCACTGAAATACTTTTTTGTGAATCGTTTGAACATAAAATGCTACATTTAATTGAAATAAACACAGGATTAAACAACTCAGTAGGGTGATCATTGAGCAAAATCTATAGGAACTTCTTCAATTCAGTGTGTTTATATTGCATGAATTCACTATAGAAGTCTTTGAGGACAATACAAGAAAACACATTATTCTATAAGAGTCTAAATAGCCAATTAATTCCAACTATCTAGACACTTTCAAATTAAATACATTATACTTTTATTCTGGTTCACAATAAAATCAAGTTCAGTTTATTATTGATGTTAGTAAAAATGTTTTCTTGACACAACAGAATGGGATGGAAGTTACTATCTGAGCAGACTTAACATTCAGCTGCAGTCACATTGGCTCATTTAATATTTAGACTTTAACCCAAATGGCAATTTGGAAAGGCTTGGGAGTTTTAGTCTATAGGTGTAAATTCCCATCACATACATTTACTTTTGGGGTTGTGATGTGAACATCTGTTGAAATGTGCGGTGGGTATGCTTCTGAATACTTTTCAAAGGCTGTGTTAATGAAAAAGCAGATTTCAGCATTGCATTTCCAGCAGCATTACAAGCTTTGCTGACTTATCTACTATTCTATTCTACTCTGCCTTGACGTTTACTCCAACCATCCCACTGAAAACCCCGTTCTCTTTCCTCTACTTTATGAATACTACATGCACGTGTTCCACTTCCACAGCTTGTGTTTTGCCTGTTTGGGAGGGGGGACGACGTAGGTTATAATCTCAAGGGAAATTCTTTTAATTTCACTACGATGAGTCCTTTCTATTTTTTACTTTACACAAAAAGGATGGAAGTAAGTAGGCACGTATCTCACACATTCGGTTGAACTGGTTTCAGGTATTTCTACTTTTACTTGTACAGATGATGTTCAACCCTGTGTTTAGAAAGGATTTAAAGTCTTTAGTAAGAGCAGTTTAAGAGAGATTGACTATTTAATGGTAGTTGACATTAGGTGGGACAGTTTATGAACTGTGAGTACTCCAGGTCACCATTAAAAAAAATTTACTTCATTAATTAACTTCAAATTAAATGGTATAACCATGAAAATGCACTTAGAGAACGAAACAAAGTACATTTGAACAGCTATTTGTTTTTCATGCTTTTTTGTGTCAAATTAAAAATATATATATTATTTTTTTCTACCGCAATGTTATATGTGAGATTTTATAGGTTGAACAGTGCTTTAAACTATATTGAAAAGATGTTAAATTGCGATTAGACAATATACATTAGAATCAAAACCTGCTTAGATTTGCATGCACACTATTTTGCTTGTTAGCAAAATAATCCCTCCTACCCTGAAATTTCCAGGACTTTAAGAGGTTTTCCACTCAGAAAGAGCTTGTCTTCCACTCTATGCTAATAAGGATAAACATGTAATACTTGTGAACTTTGGTTAAGGTCTATCAATTAACATGATCAGTGTCATAACTGTCATATAATGTTTTTTCAGCTAATAATGTAACAACTTCAAATGCATTGAAACCAGTAATTTAACAACCTGCTATTAAACAAATCACTTTTTTGGGTAAATGATGTTAGAACGCTCTAATAATAATGCAATAACTTAAAGTTAGGATTATTTATAATGTAATAAACACCACCAATAAGATTATATTAATTTAAATGGACTTTGTTAATTGAAAAATAAATGATTTTTTGCACTGTGGTGTATTCTCTTCAGCAGAAATAGGTCCTGATTAGATACACTGGTGGTTAACATCTGTTCTTAATCTTACATGTGATTGGAGTAAAAACTTCCTTGCCTAATTTGCAGGCATTAAATAAATTGCCATTGTTACATTGCCATTGATGATGATCTTTTAAAAAAAAGAACATATTGGTATTAATGTATATGTGTGTGTATTTAAGTGGAGAGAAGGGTAGATGGATGGAAAGATAGTTGGGCAGCAGACAGATACTATTCTACATCTGTTGAAAATAAAAAAATGATTGCGCCATCCTTGTTTTCTTTTTTCTGTTTATTGTATTCTTCAGGTAATTTGCTTTTAGAACAAGACTTAAAGGATAACATGTGTGTCTAATAACTGCTTATTTGATTTGAATTAGAAGCCCTGATGAAAAATGTAAAGAAAATGTTAAATCACGCTGAAATATTTCAAGTAGAATGGAATTGAGAAACAGGATATGCAACCATATAAATGTTAAAAAAGCATAACTAATGGCCTTAAAATAAACTTAAAGTATCATTTATTATATGTTTTTCTAAAATACATTGGAGACTCAATGAAAATGCTTGATTGAACTAAAGCCCAGTGCTTGAAACATATCTTTTCAAACATGGTATTTTCTGCTCACACTATAATATGATGTATTATAGAAAACACCTGGAACTTTATGCAATTAGCTGAGCTTCACCAACATCCCCTGATAAATGTGACATGACTGCAGACAATGTCAATCTTGTTTATGTATATTCATGGATCCTACTTTATTTTAACCACTACAGTCAATATGCTGAGGTGGGTGGTAACTATTTACATTTACACCATTCTACTTACTTGAGTACAAAAAAGTACTTTTTGGAGTAGTTGTACTTAATCATACTTTTACTTAACTTATTTTCTTGGGAGAGCTCTGCTACTCTTGAATAATTAACTGGTTGCTTTACCTGGTTAACTGGTTTAACTGGTTAAGTAACTTGAAGTGTTCGGAGATAAGGTGAAAATACAGTAAACAGTAGATATTGCAGGTGGAAAAAGGAACGCTCAGAGTAGGGGTTGGAACCGGGTACCAGATAGCTGCAGGGAATCCAGAACATTATCCAATGACTGAGTTGGGAGGAGAGTAAGGATCAGAAAAGGGAAGATAGATGACTGAGAAGAATCCAATCAAAGATCCAGAATCAGAGCCGTAGTTGTAGCAGGGTTCATAACCAGGAAGACAGATGACTGAGGAAACTTCAAAACAAAATCCAGAACCGTGGTCAGGGGACAGAAAAAGGGTTAGAGGCAATCAGGCACAAAAAACTGCTTCAACAGGGGCTAGGAGCAAACAGGTCGCAACAGGCTGACCTGTTTTGCCATTAGTTAATAGTTTTTAATGCATTCACTTTGTTGCAAGTTGTATTTTGTGTGCAAACACGAGGAATTACATTGGTATTGTACCACTACACATAGTAAAGAAGACAGTGTGTATGTGTGTGACTCTGCACAGGAAGGGTAAGTCTGTTTAGACAATATGGGAGGAATCTTGGTGGGGGTTCTGTGTCTCTTCAGACAATTCTCCTCAATGCCATCTGTTTCAAGTAAATTATTTAGATAAATAGAGATGACGATTTAACCACCCAAAATAACATCCATAATTGGGTTAAAAGGAAGGATTCTGCCAATAAATAATTAACAATTAGATAAATAATAATAATCACCTTAAAAAAAATCATAATTGCCAGGCTGAATAGATAGTTCAGGATGTTTGAAGTGAGCTTGTGCTAATTGGTCATAAGCTGTTAATATCTTACTAGCAGTAGATAATAGATTTGGGGTTTTTCTTAAGTGAAAATCATAGACTGCAACCATAGTTAGAAACTAAGTAGCAATTGAGTCACAAAAACAGAATCCAGACTCAACTTAACCTTGTGCCATAAAGACTTGACTTGGAGTCTCGGTCTGAGGCTTGAGTCTTATCAATGGGTTATGAATAGTAAAACAAAGCCGTTATTAGAGCTACAGATTGAAATTCTGACAAGCAAGATATCAATATTCATTGACTAAACATTTAAGCAGTGAATTAGAGTACCGTTTTTGATTCCTAATATAATGAAAACATTTTACTTTTTGTTTTTAGTCAATCAGACTTGACGGCTTCCTCTGGAATTCTTGAGTCCTTGGTTGAACCTCAGTGACTTCAGACTGAACTTGGACTTTTAAAAATGACTTGTTAAAATCTCTGATTTAAATCTAAATTAGTTAATTAAGAAAGCAGTGAGTCAGAGAGAAACCAAGACCATAAAAACCTTTATCACTCCTAACTCAATGACACTATAGCAGTCAGGCTAATGCTGTGTCATACATCTTTAAACAATTGCTTCAGTCATTCTTGATGTTTTGCCTTTTAAAATTAGAAGCTGGGGATTATTTATATGAGAACATGGAGGTAGAAGGGAGTTAGCACTGAAATAATGAATTCCAGGGCATCTGCGCTGGCTGTTAAATGTATTTCCACTGTACTGCCATTTTTGGTAAATTAGTTCACAGGAGGGTTTCTTCTTTCACCAACATTGAGGTAAGTGGTGCAAACAGAAAATATATCAAGTTAAATGCTCCATAAACTTCCTATAAGATCTAACTTCTGGTAGTACAACAAGAATAGTCTTTGTTTAATGGTTTGAAACCACAGCATTTAAACCTGGATCTATTCTGAATCTTCCTTCTGCTGGAGAGAAAACTCTGGCTCAAAAAGATAAATCCAAGAGAACCTCTATACAATGAGCAAGCGTCCTCTCTAGAAATCAATCAGTCCCTCAATCGGCTTATTTCCCAACAGCTCACCCCCACCCCCCAATTTATTGAGTGCAGCTTGGAGTGAAGAACCCTAGGAATTAATCAGCAGGTCCTCATCATTGAGTGGGAAATGTCTGGCTCCAATTGAATTCAAGTAAATGCATTGATGTTTCTGTAGGGTCTTACCTTTGACAAAGTGCTGAGAGTATACATTCAAAAGCTAAGGAGATAAGAGACATGGAATGTCTTTGTCTGGAGGGGATCTGTCTGAAAAAAACAGCTATAAGGTTGACAGCCTTGGATCAGACCCTTTTAAAATAAAAAATAAAAAAAACAGAGAGCTGAATGAGGGCCTATTTCTTAGATTCCTGCATATCAAAAGACAACATGTGAATCTGTCTGCTAGTATCCCAGTATATGCCTACAGGCCAGTCTCCTCCTTCCACCTCCTGCATCTGAGAATCCACCAAACAGCTGGTTACCATGGCTCCTGATTTCTGTGCACCAATCAGAGACTGTATTGCTCAGGGTAAGGAGAAGAGGGCTACACCAGAAGAGCCTGGTTAAAAACAGGGATATTAAGAAAGATTAGTGAACATTCAGACTGATACAACAAAGCCTTAACAAATATCACAGAGTAGATTACCAGAAACCTGCTTGTCATGTTCTGGTCTCATTTCATCTATATATTAACTGATGTATTGTACATCATTTATATTCCATCTGCTTTCTGCAAGTTTTGGTGTGAAATTAAAATGTCAATAGTTCATGTTGAGAAAAAAAATCTACAATCATCCCCCTGTGCTGAATACACTGAATTTATGAAAGAATCAAAATCACAAAGATAGTGAGGCAACAAAGGGCCCTGAATGTTGTTTTGATGAATGAAAGGTTTATTATGTTAGAAGCGAGCTCCCTCTGCTGGTGGTAGGGCGTAACTAAGGTATAAACAACAGCAACATATCAATTAAGGCTTCCACTCAAAAGAAAAACTCTAAACAAACGACACTAGACTATTTTATTTGGATCTTGGGGAACAGATCAATAAAAAAGGAAGGAAAATTCTACATGGTTTTCACTTTTTTATGAAGACAAACCTCAACATATAAAAAAATCTTAAACTGTGTCTTTATTAGAAGCAAAAATAAACAATGAATAAAGAAAAATCCATTAAGAATCTCTAAACACTAGGACAGTGTTACAATAGCAAAGCTAAACTAGAATAGAACAGGGCTGTTCTATACATAGAGTTTTCATCCTTTATTAACAGATCTGTTGTTTTCTTTCATGTTTTTTTCTGCATTGGAGTTTTATATTTTAAACCTCATCATCTTAGTATTGCCTAACAGTGCATAGATCCTGGGAATCTGGTCTGGAATCTTTCTGAAGGATGTTAGCAAGGGCTCCCAGCCTTAAAATCTCTGCCAAGTTTGTAAGCAAGATGTAATGACTTGCTGTGGCTAACCCTATTTCATACTTGAATCATGTAATGTGTTAGCTAAACAAATTAATGAGTAAAAGTTTAGTTTACTGCAGATACAACTAAGTGACACAGAGACTGAAACGAAGTTCAAGGTGGACAATCTTAACACATTTTATTTGCATATCCCTGCATAGAAATGGGCAACTTATGTCCTAAAAAATACGCAACTATTTTTTTATTCTGCGTTGAGATCTCAAAGCCACCAGATGGCGCCATAAAATGTCATAAAATGCTAAACAGAGCAGCTTCATCTGCCAACTTTCTCTTATTAAAAGTTCTGCAAAAGGCTGGATAATGTTGAAGCCCCACGAGTTTACTTTGTTTATGCCGTCTCTAAAAAATCAGGACGTTTTAAAAAGTACAAATAAGATTGTAAAATATTTTTTTCTGCGCAAAAAAAAAAACAGTTTAGACGATTTAATAATAGGCTACGGTATATAGTCCTTATTTCCAACCAGGATAACTGGTTGACTTTGTAGGATGGAAGTGGTTCACCTGTTAGTGGGAGGGGCCCCGGTGTCAGGATCAGGTCCCCGTGGCTCCTGCTGCTGATCCCTATCAGCTGACGTCAGGAGAAATGGCGGAGCAGGATGGCAGCGACACCTCTCCTCCGGAGTCCCAAGGTGAGCTCTCATACTGAGACGACTTGAAACTTTTAAAAATACTTTTGACTTGGATCCGCTTTGCTTAAGCTACGAGGCAGCGCTTACCTGAGCCGCTCTGATTGTTATGTTTTCCTTTTGCTGTTTTTTAAACCCTGACTTGCAGAGAAAACTCAGAGTTCTCCACCGGCTCGGTCACGGGAATAGGATTAGGCTATCTATCAACCAACTCGCCCAACCGGTCGCTGTACTTTAACACGATCTGTTCTTCTTTACTTAACTCAAGTCCCTTTGGTTGAACATTTGTTTTTTGTTGTTAAATGACATTGTGAGCTCCTCCACAAACACTTGTTGCTGACATTTTGTCAGCTGCTCTCAGTCAGCGCGACTTTCCTTGATGTATGACAGATGGATTCATAGAAATCAACGGCGGCTTGCTATTTGTGACATTAGGAAATAACTTTTAAAAGGACGTTTGAATGCGGCACATGAACATTTTACCCCATCTGAAAAAAAATACACCTTAAACCAAAGGAAAGCTGTTTGTTACTTTCATTAAAAACTATGGATAACAGAAAGAAATGCTTGGAATTATCTTATATAAGAGCTTTTCTTTATTTACAAAGAGGGAAAAGGATTGCTGATCTTTTATTACTTGAAAGTACAAATAAAATAAACTTTTTTTTCCACAAATAGCCACACCCCCAGTCTAATAAGGGTTGAGCAGGTGCTGTTTATCTATTGTTGGTACTACCTGCTGTGACTTCATGACTGGGATTTGGCTTTATGTCTTCTCTAGTTTCTCAAACCTTTTATGTTTGAATGGATTTGAGAACAAACCTAGGGGTTTGTTATGATTACAGTGTGATTTTTACAGTATAAATCTTTTTCTCTCCATCAGATCCTCAAATTCTGGGGCGTTGCTGAACTACTGTTTTCAAAGCAGAATGTAAAACGTGATTTATTTAACTTTGACATGTTCCTGCTTCTGCTAAAATAATCGAACATACTAAATGTTCAGGAACCTGGTTGGTTGTCTGAGACATGCTGCTTGCAAACCACGTTTTCAAAACAGGATCACTTTAAAAAGACAGATTTGTTTCATTAACAGGAATGGCTCCAAACAGCTGAATTTTTCTCGTTTAAGCCAGAAAAAAAAGGGGGATAGGAGTTTTTTTTTTATTTCTTTAGAAATCTTTTAAGCAGCATGCATCTGCTGGGGGAGGAGTATTGCATCTAATCAAACAGAAGTGGAAATCCTAGAAATAATATAATGAAGTTTTGGAACAGGAACTGTTTAAAATCTGCATACTAGTAACCAGCCAATGCATAGTAAGCAATCTGTGCAAGAGACAGACATGTTACAGCTCCTCTTCTAAGGCAACACTGATCTTCTGCTGCCATCATTTATAAATATGGTTATTGAATTGACAAAAACAAATGTAGTTGTCATACTTTGCTTTTTGCTGCAGCATATTAGCAGTTTATTGGTTAAAAGAGACATTTTTTACATTTGTCTTCTTAATGAGGAATGTTAGGATTTCAGTTTATTCATATATCTCACTGTAAGGAATAATTGTTAGCTTTTGATGTATGATTTTTTTATGATCATATTTAATTTCATTTAACATTTTTAGAAAAGATTCTTTTATGTCTGGTTCGTATCCTCTGTAAAGGAAAAATATTCTTAAGATTGACACTAAAATGAATATTGGACAATTTGTATAAAAAAATCTCAGTTAATATTGAACGGTTAGAAAGCTCAAGTTATGTCTATAAGATATTAGAAAATAAAGCAAACAGCATGCATTCAGTTTTCAAATTTACCTATTTTGATTGCATCCTGAACAACCTTCCTTCACCTGCAGGTAAACCATAACTACAGCTATCAAATATATCCCTTTTTTTGCAGATTCTTTTTCTAAATGTTCAACATTGGATGTTTCATACGCTTCTGTGCTTCTGTTTCAACGTGTATTCTAAATGTAGGTTATAATGTTTTAATCTTTTTCTTTTTTTTTTCACTTTATGTTAATAAAAATGCTTCCAGTACTAAATGAGCTTTTCCCCTTTGCATTCTGTTTGTGCAGTATGGTGTTAATGGGCACACGCAAACAAAAAATATAAGCACACCGAACAAGAGAATATTAGTAGTTGTAACTGAATTTTTAAGAAGAGAAAATTAAATTAAGGATAAACCCAACTGTCTTACATTTTCTCTTTAACCTCTTGAGCCTGCAAGTCTATTTTCCCAAAAATACCTTACAGGTGCTGGTCATAAAATTAGAATATTTTGAAAAACTTGATTTATTTCAGGAATTGCATTCAAAAGGTGTAACTTGTACATTATATTTATTCATTGCACACAGACTGAT
>JAUZNJ010046188.1:0-32092 GCA_034780135.1 Jordanella pulchra | reverse complement strand
TTAACAGCCTTTTGCTGAACTGCAGTCATCAGAATCAGCTGTGCTGAAGCAGGAAAACCTCTAAAACCTGCAGGACACCGGCCCTTGAGGACCGACTTTGGACATGCCTGACTTAGATCTAAATATTTTTAGTGGGTTCTTGTCTGCTGTAATTACGGTCTGCCACCAGTAGGTGGCAGACCTGTCTTTTCTTTGTTTTTTTTGTTGTTTTTTTTTTTACCAGCACCAATCTGATCTAGAAGCCAACTGCTGTGGCAGCACCCACCTACCCACCCTCCAGCCTCATGACCCGGTGTGGGGAACCATGGGAACCTTGAGGGAAAGAGGAGCCAGGGAGAACAGCTGCTTGTTAAGGGGGCAGGGATTTATTTGAATGATGTAGGGGTGTTTCTGGCAATTAACACCCACATGACATCCGTCTTGGCCCTGACAATAATCCATGGTAGCTTTACAAAACAAAATTGAGCGCTGAACTAAAAAGTAAAGTCAGATTATTAACAATGTGTTCAAACAGGACTAAATTTAGAATTGAACTTCACAGAATAACTTGTTTGGTGCTATTTGAGCTCAGATTGGTCTTTCTGTTATATTTTTCAGTATCTACTTTAAAAGCCCACACAAAGACTGACAGGGGCTAACTGAGATTTAATCCTGATCTGGATGCTGTCCAGGGTCAAACATGCAGTCGCTGTAACAGACTGATGGCTGGACAAACACACTCCCCCGTTCTGCCATAATGGACGCCTGCTGAACGTCAGAAAACTGTTGCTGTGTATTCAGGCTGCTCCACCACTGAATAAAATAAACTTCTTTAAGGATTTAGTTCCTGCACAGACAAACTTACATTTAGGTGGTTAACAGCTGTTAATACTGTTTTTTTTGGGGGGAGCAGCCCTTTTCTCCTCAGTAGGTTTTAAAGTTCTGTTCCGAAAAATCCTCCTGTGCATTTAGTAAAAGATGGTACCAAAACAAGAGGAGACACAATAGGAATCCTAAACTTAAGTTTAACCATTCCTACCTTCAGGAAACACAGTGTCTTCTCACATGTCTGCTTCAGAAAGATACTGTATCTTTTTCTCTCACCATCTTGACATCCTCCCCACCCTTTCTTCAGTGGCCTCAAGCCAGGCTTATTTATTTTAGAGTTGCTGAGCCTGGGGAATTGGAACCTGCTGCATTTCTGCCAGCATGTGTTTGCTTGGGACACATCTTAGTGTTGAGGGAAACAATTTGAAACCAACAGTAGAGACAACAGGGCTGCATGATTGAACTATGTGGGTCAGGGCTGCTGTAGTGAAAACAATGAGATCACACCATGCATTGTATGCCATTATTACAAGTTGGTCAGCAGCTGCTGGTGGGAAACTCAGTTGTGAAAAACAAATTAAGGCAACAGAAAATATAAACTTGTTTTCAATCATTTTGGATGTTTTTTTGTTTATCATATAGAAGTTTTTTACTCAAATAGCATATTGTTTTTAACTCGTTATCTTAGACACATATTTAAGTTGATTGACTTCTTTTTTGGACAGACATTCTTACGCCAAATAAAACATACTAATGCTACTCAGTATTTTTAATATAAACAATCTACAAAGCTTTTCTAACCTGCAATATCGCACATCTCTGCATCTGAGGCATTTTTCAAAGCTTCTTCAAGCTCTGGCTCCAGGATCACCTGCTCATGCATGGGAATCTCCTTTGGCTTCTTAGGCACAAATGCCTTCCCTGGACAAATGAAAGGGAGACAAAAAATAGATGAATAAATGCATGTATTTACATGTCTCAGATTTGGTAGCAGCTAAAAATTCTAAGTACAATTTTCAGATTAGCTCATATATTTATGCAAATCACCTTGTTTTAAATTAGGTTCTGCTGATGTGGTTCTAGGTTTTGATAAAGACAACAACACCTAAACTGGTTGTGATGGGTCTCTGGAACCACTTGCACCCCATGTTGCACATTTTTAGACAGAAAAAAATATATAATAGTTACATGTCTAGTTTTTTCTGTTTAATAAATTCTACAAAACTGACCAACGAAAGTCTTTCTTTTTAGGTCTAAACATGCTGGACTGCAGCTGTATAATGAATCTGGCCTCAGAAGTCAGTGAGCTGCAAATCCCACACACACTTGAAGCTAAGAGCCCTGAACTTTGGAGCATTGATGCATTGCAGACTGTAATGCTATGGATGTTTAAAAAATATGAAAGAAGTCTTTACCTTTTAAACTTAAGATCAAACTAAAGGTGAAGCACTCTTAAAGAAATTCTTTTTTATTTCTTCTAAAGAGCTATGATTGAATAATTACTGGTGTTTTATTTTATTGAATTTTATGTTATTACTGAAAATTATACAACTAGCTATTGTATTTATCACAAATAGCTCACAGTTTCCCACTATCTCATATGTATATGCTTCGCTCTTTTTGATTTAGTCTAATCTTATGTCAGTCTAAATAATTTTTTGTGACATTGTTTATTGTCATCCGAATGCCACTTTATTAGTACCATAACAGGTACTCAGTGTAGAACCAATAAAGCTTTTATCATCATCGACACTGCATAGAGAGTTCAGAGAAACTGACCTTTTTTTTGCCCAGTGAAGGGCACCAGGTCTTCCCTGTCAGGATGCTCCAGCGCCTGCTTCTCCAGGTGCTGCATCAGGGCTTCACGGTCAAATGGCCCCGTCGGACTCTTCTTTGTCTGGTCTCGCTGTCGCATTCCAGCTGGGAGCATGGCATTCTGGGAGAACCAAAGATCAGTTATTGTAATTAAAAATCATGTTTTACAATTTATATTCTTATGAGTGTTAAGTTAGTAAAAAAGAAGCTGTCTCTGTGTTCTTTGAAGCCGTCAAAGGTTTGTTAGAGAATACTGGTGAACAAATAGTTTTAGGATAACCAAAGTCTACACCAAACAGGTTATATATAAAATAGTAGTGAGTTTTAAAGCAGGGATATTTTTAAAGCAATATTTTAAGCCTCATACATCTCTCAGACTGTTGGGTTTAGCATTTAAATCCAATCCAAACCATCGAGACACTGTATGTCCATCTACCTGACCTAACAACCAAGAGAGAATAATAATTAGAGAAGCAGCAAAAAAGGCCGTGGTAACAGTGGATGAGCTGCTCAGCTTGGAAAATCTGACAACAGTCATTCTGAAAGCTTGACTTTGCACTAAGAGCAGCAAAAACAAGACATTTTAGAGAAAAACTAATGAAAAGTCCTGTGTGCAGTTTACCAAAAGCCATGTAGGAGGTGAAGTGGCCATGCAAATAGTGAAAGAAAACTTCCAGTAATCCTTAAAACACTAGTCCCATCATAGAGCATGGCGATGGCAGCATTATTCTGTGGGGGTGCTTAATTTAGCTGGATCTAATAATAGAATATAATCAGGAGTTTGGATGCATGTTAGAGTTAGACCATCAGTCGTCTTTTGCTCCAGGATGAGCGATTAATAACTGACCTGGTGGCTTTACTTCATACCTCAGGGTCCATTTCTTGCAGTTCGTACTCCAGCTGCTCCAGCTCCTCAGCACTGAGGCCTTTGAGGATGGCATCCTCATCGATGTTCCTTGGGTCCGACATGGCTCACATACAATCACACGCACTCATACACACAGCTGCACACCCCTGGATTTTAGGGCACTGTGTGAAAAGAGAGGAAAACCTTTTTTTAAAAAGATTTCTCTATTGGCTTTCATATGCTCTTCTTAATGTTAAATTCTTTGAAACGATAAAGACTTCAACAACAGACTCAAGGATACGTGTTATAGCCTCAGCTCTTCCAAACTTTTGAGAAACTAATCAAACTATATTTCACCAGAAGTCAATGAGACTTTTCATTGAGCTAACCATCTGGTCCAATTAGCATTCTGAATAATGTGATGCTGGCAATAATAGATGCATTTCAGGTTATCAAATATAACAGATGAGAGCAGCTTCATACTAAATCATATAAAAACTGATAAACTACACACTGATGTCCTGCCTAAGTGAAACATATGACACAAAGAGAGCAGGGTGCTTGTAACATTAAACCCTTTGCTCACCACATAGCAACTAAGAATAGCAGAATGTAGAGAGGAGTGAAAAGAGCAATCCCTTATTTATCATTGACAAACACCCGCTCATACAGAAGCAGGCCCACCCAAAACATATCTGCAGACTTTTGTCACACAAACAAGGAGCAGAAGGTTCATCGTACAAAGTAAGATTTTTCAACAAGTGGATGAGGCAGAGTATGCCATGCCAGGGTTTGAAGGGACGATGTTTTCATCTTTGTTCCAAATCTTCCACAACTTTAAAAGAGAAATAAGATTATCTCCGACCAAAAGATATTCAACAAAAAATGCAATCCAAGAAGGTCTAATACCAAATAAAGAGAGCAATATCAGAAAAAGCTGAGCTGAAGAATGAACCTTTTGATTTGCTGCTTCCTTCATCTTCTGACTCAAACAAGGAGGATATGTGGTTCCTGACCAAAAGAATGACATCCATGATGCGTAAAAAGCTGAAATGAGGCTTCTCTGTTGCATGCATGCATTGCTTCTTCACATTGATACCTCCAGAATTTTCCAGATACGACCCAGAGATGGACCCAGAGCTCCCTACTTTCTCAACTGATAAACCCTAAGAATCTCTCTGAATGATCCAGGGGTGTGTGAAGAGGAATCTCTGGGTTTCCCTCTTTGATCAGTTGTGAAAAATCTCACCTAAAAATCTCACCTAAGTGAAAACCAAGAACAAACCAAAATCAGCTTGAATGCACAGCTTTCGGTACGCTCCAAATGTTGCTTGTAAATTAACAAATTGTAATCATTTAGAGTCTAATAAAAAGAAAACTTTGCCACAATGGAAAAAAAGTCAATTTATCATGTGCTTGTTTGGTTAGAATTAAAGGATCGCACACAGCAAAGGATCAGAGGAGCATAACAACAGGTCTGGGAGCTTAGAAAACCAAGGGAAAGAAGCTGTTCTGTATGAACTGAACAAGGTTGGTTTATCCGAAGACAATGCTCTGAATTTACTCTAACCTGTTGAAACGGTGCCAGCTTTTAATTATGGACATACACACATGGGGTTGTGCTTTAATCACATGACCTTCATCTCTGTAACTGAAAAAATGGCATCAACCAAACCAAACAACAAAACTAACCTTCACGCATCATCAAAGGATTTAGTTTTTACCAAATTGTCTCTGGGCTCATATCATATTGTCTCAGAGAAAATAACTTGTATATTTCTTTCAGGGCCAAAAAAAAAAAAAAACAACAAAAAAACGGCATCTAGAAGCAAGTTCAAATAAAGGTTTAATGAGACTATTTGATAAAACTGGTTGGTAGTTTGACCTCGCTGCTCTGCTGGCTTCCCATTGCAGCTTCTCTAATGTGTAAAGCCACTGACACAAACTCTGGACCCCGAGGTCAGGTGTCGAGGAAAATGGAGAAGATTTAAACAACAAGGAAGAAGGAGGTTTGGCAGCTCAGACTTTATTAAATACTGGAGCATAAACTAAAACAGAAAAACCTTTTCTATAACAGTTTGTCATTTTCCTTGTATTGACCTCTGAAATTTATGTGATGGAAAAGAGTAAAACCAGAGAATCATAAAATAAATGTAATGACATTGCTTAAAGTGAGGGAGTTTCAAAGGAATAATGAGACACAAGGCATTTTTGTCTTAGTGACTAAATACATCATATACAGCAAAGTATTATAGTGGAAGAATTTGAATTTGAAACCAGTAAGTAAGCTTCCTTCTTGCATTCAAGTCTATGAAGCTCAGTTATTGTTCCTGCAGGGTTTAACTGCATAAAGATTTATGAAGCCATTTGAGTTGAGGAAACTGTTGAATTAATGTTGTGCCATTTGTTACTGCCTCAGTCTGCTTCACTGGAGACAATTGATGCAATAATGATTACTGACTTGTCCATAGCATTCTCAGCTGTTTCTATATGAAACAAACAAGCTGTGATCCAAGCAGCCCGATGGCTGTTCCTGCGTCTGCCACTTGGACTGTTTCTTTTCCAGGTTAAACTCTTCTGCATCTATAAACTGCAGCTTTGAGGCGGATTTGACTGAGACTGACAGCAGTTGTACAAAGTTGTACAGTTATGAATATTTTATATGAAGTTTAGGTACTGAAAGAGCAGAAGAAAAATCAGGCATGTCTGACAGTTTCTTATTTCAATAAGAGACCTTCTAAAATAAAAGCAATAATGCACATATTTCTCTTTATAATAAATGGAGAAAATCTCACTTGGTGCATAAGATGAATCTGAGATGTAATAAAAGAAAAATAATCAATTTAAGCAACATCTATAGGCTAATGTTCTATTCTACATATAAACCAGTTGGAAAACAATTGCAGGAATTGATTTCATTATACTTACTCTACTCCAAATAACTTAAAACGCGTGCTTACTTGCCTTGTATATGGTTTAATCAGAAAATGTACATAGAGTCACTGTTCTCATAAGATGAAACAGATTTTCTAGATCGCTGTTAGACAGACTTTAACATGTCAATGTGTTGACCTTAAAGCTGACTGATTTCAAGAGGAAAGGTAAAGTATGATGAAGTTAAAAGTTGTTTCCTAGTTTTTATATTCATATTAAATGCTTAAGACTTTCAAAGAAAATAAATGATTATCACAAAGATGAAACAAAAGTTCAATAAAATGGAAAAAATTTGTGTTTTAAAGACAGTAGCAGCATCTCCTTAGTAAGCAGTTACATCTCTCCTTTCATGCAGCTTGATCTTTCACTTAAATCGATCAGGATTCACAGGCTGTCTGTTGATCACTGTAAGTACTGAGGTTTAACCTTCACACAATGGGTGGATTTCTTGAAGCACAAATGTGTCTGACTTATCTGCTTGTAATTTGTTTTTTATCACTTCCTTTCATCTATAAATTTAACAAAAATGCTAGTTTTGAACTTAATTGATTAAATATTCCTTTAAGAAATGAAGTAGTAATAAATAAATATTTTCTGAATAAAATAATATAAATTATTTGAGGTTAAATTTCACAGAGTGGGAGGTTATATACCGATTTTCTAAATTGGTTAACAAATAACTTCTCAGTCATTTGTTGAATTTATACAACATTCTGGTTCAAGTTACCAAACTCCTGCTTTGATCAACCTAAAAATTATTTATTGAAATTGCAGCCCAATAAGAGATAGCTTTTTTTTAAAAATAAAAATAAAAAAAAAAGCTGAGGGCTCATTCAGCAGCAGACCTCAGTGAAGATCTCTCACCACGCGAGGGTCATCTTCTCCACGCCTTACCACCCGAGTGTAACATTCCAAATCAGCCCTCAGATTAATTTTAGCCTTACAAGTCAGCTACTTTCAGTCGTGTCAACCCTCCCCGGCTTGGGTTGCTACTTGAGACTGTCTCAGAGTACCATTTGGAGCCCCCTGAGAGCAACTTTTAAAAGGTTTTATTTTAAGGAAAAAAACCCAAAAGACAATCTGATCCAAGGGTAGAAAACGTCAGCCATTAATGGGGCTTTACTGGGTTGAATGAACTTTACCTTTTTCTCTCTCCAACCAACAGCTTCCAGAGACCCCAAAACATCTGTGATTCACATATTGATGTGAAGCTATTAGAAAGTTTACCTCACATTAGCTGAACTATGACGGGTTTAATTTTAAACCACATTTAGCAGCAGGAAATTGAATAACTACTGAACATCTATTAAGAACTCTTCAAGATTTGTCCTGTTCTTGCTATAAGAACCCAAATGTTCTCAAAATTGTGCAAACACAAAGAGGAATCAATGAATGAGTGGATCCCCAAGTAACAAAGAACAAACAGAAGACACGGGAGAAAGCAGCCTCCCACCTACCTTCACAGAAGCACAGGGCTGAAGCCCCTCAGCAGGACAGAAGCTGAAGTTAAAGCAGGTTCCCTCTCTTTTTTTCCTTCCCCCTCCCACTCCTGTTTCTCTCTCATGGGTCAGGCTTCAGGGTTGCTATGCTCAGACAGGCTCACCAACAGCACTTTGAGAAGTCAGCATTTTATTATTTTGGCTGTGTGACAGAGGAGGGGGGTGCATGGAGTCATGTAGAAGAGGGAGACTGAGAGAAGTGGAGCATGCTCATCAGGCTTTCAATTATTTAAAGGAGTCCAAGCCTGACATCTGCTGGTTTGAGTAAGGATGCACACATTAAAAGCACTGCATCCACAACAACCTCCACAATAACTCAGTTCCCTGTTAAGAATGTGTACAAAAGGCTTGAACTTGTAGGATCCCACAGAGCTGCTCTGCACAGACCTTCAGGACTCTGGGGCTGACACCATAAGGACCTGGTGACCTATTATTCAGTGTCTCCAGTTGTCTCTTCACTTGACTTCTAGAGACGGACATATGAAAGGCAGAGGGAACAGCGCCATCTTCTGATTTGGCTGACAACAAACTCATAGAAGCAGAATAGCTAATGGCAGAGGAGGCCAGGATGTCCATGTGACTGTAGGCTGCAGAGAAAGACGCTGAGCTTGTTCCTGAACTGAACCTGTTGAAGAAGGTATTCAGTTTAATGGTCTGTCCAGACGTCCATCTGTCTGATCATCCTTCCGCTTGAAGCCTGTGATCATCTTCATCCCTGACCACACATCTCTGATATTGTTCTGCTGGAGCTTTTTTTCCAGCCTCCTCTCTTGTCCTCTCCTTGCTTTCTCTCACCTTGACATTAAGCTGCTTCTGTATACCCCTCAATAATTTTGTCTTAATGATAGAAGCTTTCTGTTTTGTACTAATTATTTTCACCCATCCGTGATAAATCAGGACTACCTTGTCATAAACAACAATGACAAATGAAAAGATCTAATGTTTTATAAACCCAGTTTATATCACTGAGTGGCTGATGTAACTTTGTCTCTGGTTGTACCTGAGAGTTTATGGCTTTTAGATAATGTGACTAACCGTACAGTTGAGCTTGAACCCTCCCACTAAAGAAAATTATAAATTCTCACTAGTATTTCAAATAACAGAAAAAACTGAAAAGGACTAAAAAAAAAAAAATGTACAAAATGATAATTTAGTAAAATAGAATAATGATTTTGAATGTTTGATTGATAAAATAATTCTAAAAAATAAACTGTATAGGAGAAATCAAAGTACCTTCCTCATGAACAGTCAACCAGCATACCTGTCAACATTCGCAGAAGTCTGACTGAACATTTCCTGAACTTTACAGAAGACACCTGATTTCAGTGATTGCCTCAAAATGTTGCTCAGCAAAGTTTTACTTCAGGAGCTCCATTAATGTATGTATATTTTTTTCATATATTTAGAAAGTAATTAAATAATAATAAAAATAATGTTTTCTTATAGTTATAAACCATGAACACAACAACAAAAAAACAAGAAACAAATAAATAAACCCTGATGAGACTCAAGAGGTTTTCTTTCTCATTCAAGTCCATGCTCTTTGTTGCACGTAACGTGATTAGTGATTCACCAACCAATAGTCCAACTGGTTTTAGTCCATAATCCAAGGAAAGGAAAAGGAGGGGGAAAAAATAAAGTTCAGTTCAGATACATCCAACCGCATCCAGCGGTGATCTGGTGGTAGCGGGCAAAAAAACCCAGACCTAAAACAAGGTCATACATAAAACAAAGATAAGCATTTAACCAGAGTTAAACTACTATTCAACAACTAAACATTCAGAAAAATACTTAGTTATATTCAAAATAATATTTGTCAGGAATCATTCAAATAAGTTCAAATTAATCACATTAATGTTACAGATTGAGTAACATCAGACAACCTATCAAAGTCAGACAAGTTATCAAAGTGGACTTTTTTAATTCTATTTAATTTTAATCAACACTAAAGTCAATTAAACTTAATTTACTCAAATACTATGTCGATCAACATTTAATTGGTTTCAGGATTTGTTGCGCAACTATTTTCTGGAATTGTTTTGTGGCAAAATACATTCAACTGATGTACATGAGAGCTTTAGCTATCTGGAACTTGATGAACCACACTTGTAGAGGTCCAAGGTTGTCCTCCTTATAACTTGACTTATATGTTTTTTTTTAGCATAATGTGACACACAGAGGAAGTGTGCTCCTGGTGTTACCTTAAAACACATCCATATATGTGCCTCTCATTTACTCAAACTTTGGAAACGGTCTATTAAAAGCTTGAAACATTATGACATCCTCTGTCAAGAGTTTAAGTCCATAAAGTTTTGAAAAAAACCTTGTCTTCATTGTTCTGGCATTTACCAGATATAAATAATTCTGATGTCTAGGACTTACTTAGAACAGCAGCAGGGGAAAGCAGGGAAATAAAATAGGAGGTTAATTAAGACAGAAAACTGAGCTAAAAATCAGTGAACAGAGTAAACCAACCTACCAGTCTAAGGCAAAACACACAAGGAAGGGAACACAAGAGAAAAGTAAGAAACTCAACACAATGAACCTTAACAGCAATAGTAAACAAATCTGAAATGACCCAAAAAAGAAAACCTTAAATAAAAACCAAAACACGTAGAGATCATCACAATTAGAAATAACCTGTGATGTAACCTGGTGACACATCTTTTGTATAATTGTATCATCATTTTAGATACGTACCTGTTTGAGTTGTAAACAAAAAAATCTGAATAATAAAGTAATAAGTATGTTTAGCATATGAATAATTGTGGGTTTATCTTTTAATAACCAGCAAAGATTTAACCAAATATTCCTTTCATTTTTAGTGTGTGTTCATTCGTAACTTATATGCTTTAACTATCATATCATGCCCAAACTGTAGAAGGTGTTTTCCACCACCTTGTGGTCAGTGGTTGGCTTCCTTTTCTGCTTTTGGTTTTACTCTGGTTCTTGATCATTTATGTTGGCATTTATCCAGCTTTTGATTACAGAACACATTTGTTTTTATTTAACTGAACTGAAACCAGTGGGTGCGTCAAAATATCTGGTCAACATCAACTCCAGTAAATGTTTGTTTGGTGTTTTTAGCAGCAATACGCCCCACCCCCAAAAACCTCAGCAGATTTGAGAAAAACTTGAAAGATTCACAACTTTCACTCTCAAAACAAAATGTTGCCCCAACTTAAATTAATTAAATTACGTTTGCGCAACTTAATATAAGTTTTAAGCTTATAAAGTTTATAAATTAAGTTGGATCACCTTGATTCAGTTACTTGTTACCAATTTAAACAATTAATTTACATTGGAGAAGCATTTTCTTTATTGAGTGTTCCTGATTTATCACAAAAGCTGACGTAAAGTCTGTATGAAATTTTTAGCATTGACGTTAAATCCTTTAAAAGAACAACTGAATGATCCCTACTAGTCAATTTTAAGAAGCATTATAATGACTTAAATGTAATTCAACGTAACCTGTTACCAAGTGTCAGAGGTTTCCTTTTTCCCACCCATAGCTGAGCTTTAGTTCCAAAACTAAACCCACAACATCCCACTGATACTTCTTCATTGTTCATGTTCTGTTTAAGAAATGTGGACTGGCTGCATTCGTAGACCATATTTTAAATGCCATTAATTGTTTCAGAGATTTTGTGATGAGTATCTAGAGGCTAATGTGCTGAATGTTCTGTACAGCTTTCCGGCTGAACTGTCCTTTTAATCTAAGTCACTTTTTTATTTGGTTTCATGAAACTAGTTCAAAATCTACAGATACACTTAAAACAGACACTTTAAACTTACACTGAAGTTACAACCTTATATTCTCACTATCCTGTGGATCCACCCTGTCTTGTCTTGTTTCACAGTGTTAGCTGGAAAAAAAGTCTCTAAATATATTTAGTGTCTATGATTGTTTCTAAAAAATTGCTTCACCAGAAACAACAGAGACTCAAATATCTGATACAATAAAAGAAACAGAATCCTGTTGTGTTTTTTTTATTTCCGTCTGGGGAATACACATCAACCAGATTGGAAAGAAACTGGCATTTTCTGGCAGAAAACTGACTAATCAAGTGGGTTTAAAAATAAAGAATAATTTAATATTCATGGATTTCCTACAAATTGTGAGTTGGAGGGGATTGTCCAACTTCCCTTCCGGAAATTTCAATGCATTTCTACTAAAACAAATAACCCTGGGAATGCTTTGAGCTTTTCTAGGTATCAATGATGTAATGAAGGAAGAGATGAGATGAGCTGGGAGTGGAAGACAAAAAAAAAAAAATACCAACATGATCATCCTGAACTAAAAAAAAAATAGAACATTAGTAAATGACCACATATTCTAAATAGTTTTTGCCACAGATTCAGTTTCTGGTCAGGACAGTTTATCTATATTTACCCAAATTTAACCCAAAGCACTTTACAAGGGATTCCTATACAGAGGTGAGCCAACCAGTTTATTTGTATTCTAGTCAAATAATGCAATGGACTGAGTTCAGTTTATTACTTACTTACTGTGTAAGCTAAATATATAGCAAAGGGTCATTGACTTAGCAGCAGGCCTTAATAAGGAACAGTTTGGTGACAGTAAAAAGGAACATCTACCTGTTAACAGGAAAACACCCTATTTAAAATCAGATCCAATGCTAACATCTATTCTCTACGACTGATTGGTGGTTTGAGAAGACAAAGCCGATACACAAAAGATACAGGAGCACTGGTCAGCAGTACTTTCTCTAGAAAATGTGCACAAAGATAAACACCAGTAGATTGTTTAGTGGCTTTAAAGAAATAAACAGACAAACAGATAAATTCTGAGCCAGTAAAGTATCTGGGATTAAAACAAAAAACATACATTTAGTGGCAGCAAAGTTTCTGCAGATGCTTTGTCAAGGAGGTTGACAAGGTAACAAGAAATGTATCTGAATCCTGTTCTTCATTTAAACTCAAGGAACAACCATCAAACCATCTGACAGAAATATTATCGGTTGGAAACTTATGGAACCATCAGCTCTCTCATACTATATGAGATAAAACTTGATTATTAAAGTTTTTATGTACAAATAATCTGCTTGGACCAAATACAGAGAAGCTAATATGTAGATAACTTCTCTGATTTTAAACAGAACTTTCACTGCAGTATTTTCAAAGTGATGAGACTATTTTTGGTCTTTTTGTATAACAACAGTACAGTCATGAAGTAAAAATTGACTGTTGTCCTGTGTCACTCTTAGGAAATGTGTACCTGACTGATGTCGTGCTACAGCTGAATTTAACAAGAACTCACATGTACTCAGAGTGACTATTTTGTGACTCAGTGTGCTTATCATTAAATCATTTAAGATCAAACCAGTATGAGTCCATCTACAGGATAAAGACTCAGCTGAAACACATTGCTTAGCATGAAGTCACTCTGTTGATAACCTCCATGTGACTATACTATGGCTTGGTGCCATTGATTAAAAAATTAACATTGAAAATTAAACAATTAAAAATAGGGATCAAGGTCAAACAAACTATCTCAGTTATTTGTCAGTCATGTTTTTGCGTCTTATTTTAATTTGTTTGACACTTGATTTACTAACATATCTTAAAAGTTCTGGACCATGACACCATGATGAAAACAATGTGCTTAACAACATATAAAAAAAGCATGTATCCATAAATAAATAAGATGATCACTTTAAACAATGTCAAGTAAACATTGCATACATTTCAGGAACACACATGCTATTTCGCTAAAGTCATAACAATCTGAGAAGCAGTAAAGATTGGTGCCTGGATATTGGGATGTCTGTATTTAAGGTGTGTATTTAAGATCAACAACAACACTTTAATTAAAGTAAGTAAAAATTGTGAGGTGTCTGAGTTATTACAACCTCAATATCCTCAATTGCGGTTAAAAACTGCAGAAATAAACACTTGTTGTTTTGTGTGTAATTGATCAGCCATATAAGAAACTACAGCATCAGCCTAAACATGTTCCTTAAATGTTTTTAAACACAAAGACATGTTTACAGTGTGTGCTGCTCAAAGTAGGCTGGTCACATTTGTGATAATACATTTTTGCTATTATGAATAACATGAGCTCAATCTCCTCTGGCCAAACAAAAAAACACATCATTTAGTTATTTTGGTTTGGACTGCACACTTATCCACAACTAATTTGCCTTTTGCTGAAAAAGAAGTTTAAAATAATGGAAACAAGACTTTGAGAGTTAGACTTATCTTTATTGTCATTGGTTTGTATCATCAAATACATAACTGGACAAGATTTAGTTGTGATGGCTCGAGGAAGGACCAAAACTAAACAACAGAAATGTTTGGTAAATTAAATTAGCAGAATTGCAGCAACCATATAGAATTTGTACATTGTGACATTATTGAAAATTGTCTAGATAATTATTACTTCTTTTGATGGGAATTTTCTCAAATCATCTGTTTAAATATGACTGATATAGATTGTCTAGAACAGAGAACAGAAGGGTCTCTGGCTGGAAGTACACCAGGGGATGCCCCCTGTAGTTTCAACACCAAAACCACAGTTTGTTTTTTACTTCCCTAATTTAAGTGTTCCCCACCAATAATTTTCCATGATGTCATTCTATTACTTACTATAGCTATAATGTTTTTGCTGTATATCTGTGTAACCCAAGCACTGTTTGTTGTTGCTCATAGAGAAAGAAGGTGCATAAATCAAATTCTTTATTTTGAAGTCAATGCAGCTCTTTTAAAAAATATGACCACTAGGTGGAGTGTTAAACTCATGAGTAAACACTGTTTACTATATGTTCCTTTAGACAGTGTGATACGTGCTCGGCGTGCTTCCGTGAAGATAGGCTTCTTTGCACGGAGAACACATACTGCATACTCTGCACGTAGGTCTGTTTGTATCTTCGGCTTTCTCTTTAAGATTTTTTGTTCTTGTTTTTGTTTGTTTCAGACATTTTTTTTTTTCATTTTTCAATGCAAGCGGGATAGGTTGCACATGTTACCTGCAAGCCTCTGTTTAAATATCCATGAATAGAGCAGCGTTAAAGAAAAAAAGGAAATGAATTAATGCCGTGCTAGACTGAATAAAGGCTGATTAGGGCTTGTTCAGACTTTGGTCTTTTATGTTCTGTATGTCTTCACACCCCTTAGCAGCAATGAGAAGAATGCATTGCACCAGTCATACTAATAAGGAAGAGGGTTTGCATAGTCATCGACATAAATGTAAAGTTGAAAGTATGCAAATGACGATGTAAAACAACGAGCTGAAGGCTGAAGTGTGGAAAAGGTAAAATTGTGATTTTGTTGATAAGTTGTTTTTTTTTTTTTTTTGTATCATTTTCATGTGTGGCCACATCTGACAGGGCAAAGGCAGCATGGCATGATTTTTATTAGTGGGTAATTAGAGTGATAAATATTAATGCACTTATCCAACATATTCACCCAAAAAACAAAAATAATCGTAAGCAAAATTCTTAATAGGTTTTCTAAAATCAAATCAGGTTGCTTATAAAAGGTGCTATTTTGATTAAAAGAACAATGAAATGCGTTAATATAAACAAGCATTTGCATTTCAGTCAAACCTATTCTACAAAATGGAAAATGGTTTTCTAACTAGTATTAGCATCGATGGGGAACTGCTTGGGAATACGTGCAACCCAAGGGCCAACAAGCAAGAGCAACCAATTCAGGATTCTAGGGTTTGGAGTCCCTGAAGAGGATGAGGAGGAGGAGGTTTCCATGGATCATTGTTTCCTTTCCAACCCTTTGAGAAATAATAAGGAGCTAAAGCAGATGGGACTTTCAAGTTGTTGAGTTCTGTTGCAGTGTAAGACTGTTTTTTGTTATTGCAAAACAGCAAGACTTGTCATTCAACTAACTCAACTGCAAATTAGGTTTGCTAATAATCACGTGGAACGACTGGTTTGGTTTAGTTTGCAGAGACGGCCAAAGGGGAAAATGGGTTGGTTAATAGGTTGGGTGTCTGTTAGAATTAGTCTGACTCAATGATAATGTTTAACCTGTTATTTATCTATTGCTACGACTAGTCTTTTGAGATTTAATCTAACCCTCTCTGGTCACACCTAGATTTACCGAAATGCATGATCCAATCTACTAAGGAGGGTCCTGTCTTAACAATTTTATGGTTTGATTCTAGATAGAGCAAGTAAGGCGGAATGTCCATATATGTCCTTCCTGGGCAAAAGCCTTTTCCTTATGACTTGAATTTTACTGTCAGGCTGTAAAAGTTAAGCCTGTATGTTCTCTGTTGCTCCAAAAAGGTTATTTCATTCTATATAACATAGTTGGTTGTTACTGCTAACCTCTTCACATTGTGTTGTTTCATTCTTGCTAACAAAAGGGACAACATTAATGCTTTAGAGCTCATTATAAAACCCTCGCATTAACTGTGTCAGTTCAAATGTCTGAGAGCAACAGGTAGAACAGGTAGAGTTGAAAAAGCTATGGCCAAGGTAAGTCTGACTGGTAAGGTCTTAAAGGAAAATATGTTCTGAATAAATAGCAGTATGAAAGAAATCCCCACAAAAAAAGGGAACTCAATCCACTGTTATGTCACAGCAGTTGAGAAAAATGTTGACAGAGACTCCCTTGTACTTTTCCCGATTGGACGCTTAGAACGCAAAATGAAAGTCATTATAAACAAAGTGGTTCTCCGAGTTCGTATCAGTGTTAGAAATACTTCTTCAGTATGCCGGAAATATCCGAGTATAGTTTGAGTAACCTGATTAGGTCTTAACTCTCTGGAACCTGGAAGTCCCAGCTTCCCACAGCTCATACATTTGAAAATCTTTTTCCGCATTAATATTATACACCATCATCCTAAGGATACTCATTTTGTGTACGTATGAAGATCTTTACTAAGCTGTTGAAAATGACCTTCCTCCATATTCAGATTTTTTTAAAGAGCTTTAAACTTAAAACCCTTTATGGTCTCTCACAGGTATTTACCAATCCCACATTATTCTTACTCTAAGGTGTGGCAGCCCTGTCATAAAAGCGAGTCGAACATGAAGTACTGATTGTGGGTTAATCCTGCTTTAACATTATATGAGCCTCTTGTGAGCTGCAGCATTTAAGAATAGCTATTATATAGAAAAGTATACATTTCTTTGAAATAGTGTATACACTGATTAAGTTTTTGCTCCTAATACATCAAAGTGATTGCATATAACTGCTTTCCATTTTTGGTTCTCCTACTGTAAGGTTTGTTGGAGCTGGGCTGCATTTAAAACAAGGACAGTGAGTTCCAAGAACCAAGATTGAGCATCCCCAGACTATTTCGTCTCCTGTCGTTTTTCAACCTTTTTTTAATGCCGATACCATTTAAAACTTTTGAATAACCTGTAATACTTTTTAAGTTTCCCTTTTGCTTTGGATTATGTGCAACTTTACTACTTACGTGTCCTTCTTTAAGTTTCGTTTCTGCTTTGTCCATTTTTGAACTGTTTTTATTTTCTTTAGCCAAGTGTACCCCTCTGCTTGTTTTTTCCACATACATGTTTGCAATCTGATGCTCTTCAAAGACAGCAATGTAAAATGAGGAAATAACAGAAATGAAATACCAATTTAGAATATCATTTGCGGATCAGTGATGTCCCCTCTTAAGCAAACAAACAAAGTTTACCCCAAGGCCAAAGACATCTAAAGTCTTAAAAGAGCCAGAAATCTGGAAAATAGTTTGCATTACTCAGTTAAACGTAAACAAGGTTTCCTAAGGCACGGGTGTTGACTGGAATGATAATATGGGAATTGTGAGAAAGAACACAGCTGTTGGGGCAAGTTGGGGCAACAGCAGTTTCTTTTACATCACATCACATTTCCCAAAAGCTGTGATTCATTTGGATCCACCCCATCCTGCTGCTTAAACTGTCCTTATTTTGGTTATTTGTTGTAAAAAACAAAAGTTTGACTTTTATGCATAAACAGAACTAACAGTATCTTTAATAAAATTGCATTTTTAATCTTCAAATAATCACATCATATTATAAGAAAACAGAAAGATATCAAAACAAACCGACAAAAAGGTTAAAGCAGAGTACCTGAAATTCATGACAGATTTCTTTTGGTTTGGTTATTTAAAGAATAGACTGAAAAATATACATATTTATAGGGGAACATCACTGAGGAAATTGCATAAAGTGATTCCCAGATAATAACCAAATGAAATGCAACATATAAAAAATAAATCAACGTAGTCCCAAAACTGTTTCTGAACTAAGAATGTCTTTAGCTGCTTTTTGTTTTTTAAAACTATCAACCATTCTTAGAGAAATAACTAGAGTAAATATTAAATGCAGTTTTCAAATTATGATTCATTAAAATTATCCCTAGACAATAAAAACACTGCCACCATGTTTTATTGTTAATATAATGTTTTTTTCTGCAATTTTGTGTTAGTTTTAGGTCAGATGTAAAATAAACTCACCTTTTCAATGTTCCACTTTTGTCTTCTCTGTCCACATAATTCTGTGTGTTCCCAGACATCTTGGAGATTTTATAGATGTTGTTTTTTATCTAAGATAGATCCTAGAATTGGCTTCAGGCATTTCCTTTGACAAAGACATGATGTGTTTCTTTTTTCTTTTTATTTCATCCTACTTTGTGTCATCACACTGGTTATATTTGAATTTTTTATTCATTGTAGAGATTAGGAAAAACATTGTATACAATTGATATATACAGGTTATTTCTTATCTTATTTTTACATAAAACTAGGCTACTTTGGAACACCTTTTCCCTAAATAAATAATATGCAACTTGTAAACAGAAAAATGCTCCACAATCCAAAAAAATTAAAGGTGACAAAAAACAAAAGTAGAAGAAATCTATTGCTTGGTAAATGCATTTCCCTTGTACCGAAGAGAGATCCTTATAACAGTTACATAAAAAACATTTTAAAGATTATGTTTATTAGGTATACATAAAAAAATGCTGCTATCTTAAAATAAAAGCCTCATACAAAGAGGTTTTTCAGATGGCTAAAACCTTCCTCCTTTCATTCAAAAATTCTTTTCACTTTAATTGCATTTTTCATCACTTTCACATGTCCACACATGACAAATTGTGGGCTTTTGCAAAACATATGCTCCGCCCCTTTTTCCATTGCGATTACACATTAGACACTTTTCAGCCTTTGTTTTAAAAGTTTAAATAATTTTGGGATTCAAATTCCACAGATAATATGAAGAAGCTAATTTGGTGCAACAGCATTAAGCTTCCTCATCAATGTGGCTGATTCTAATGTTTTATGCCAAACAAAGATGTGACCATCTTTTCATCTTTAACCCATCTGAAAATGTCTCATTTAACTATTGTTTGCCATCATCAACAACAGGTCTGTTTTTAAAATAAAGATCTAATCACTTGTGATTGTAGGATATAAGAAAAAAAACATTCCCACCCAGTCTGCGCTTTCAAACCCAAACAGATGCTAATCTGCAGTCTTGTTTCTGTGGGTTTGCGGTTCACATTTGTAGGAAAAGTAGTATTTTATAAAGGTATATGCTTCTTGAGTTAAAGCCTTATTGGGCTTAATAAGTTTACATGTAAAGTTATGATATTCATCCAATTGATGCATGAGCTTCTTCTTCAACTGTCTCCCACTATCCAAAAACACCCATGTTTAATGAATTAACAACTTAAGATTTCCATTCTTTCCCTCTATATTTATGTTTGGATATTTAAGACTAGAGGTTTGTCAGGGATCCCTCCACAAATAAGAACCGTCTCTTCCAAAATCCTGCAGGAATTAAGCATGTTTATTAAAAAAAATCAAAAAAAAAAGGATGGAATTCTTTGAGTAATATGATAAAAATGTAGATTTAGCAGATAGTGTCTGTTTAGTATTGTCCTGCAAAAACTTGCTGCAGAGCAATTCTTACAGTATCTTTAAGGCCTGAAAGCATAGACTTACACAGACTAAATATGCTGGTGGAGGTTCACATGGATTTTATCTGTGCTGAACTTTTATCAGTGAACTGTTAAAAGGCTGATATCCCTTCAACATGCTGTTGAAATGTTTGAAACTCGTTTGCTTCTCCTCAGCTGCCCATTGTCTGTAAAAGATTAGAAATATAAAATGAGAGACACTTGTTTTGTTACCATAAATCTTTTGTTGCCAATATTTTCAAGTATTGGATTAGAAGAGTTTGAAGAAAAAAGCCAAATTCAAAAAGCATACAAAATTTTGTGAAAGATTTTTTAAGTGTTCTTCATGTGGTTTTTGACTTGTTTTAAAAAACAACATAAAGGCACTAAAACAAAGATAGAAACATATTTTTCAAAAAAGTTCTGATTTAACAAATATTAACTTACTGCTGACGTCCTAGATGCGGTGTTTGAATCCTGCTTTTTATATCTTAGGATGACATGAACCATTGCTAATATTATCTGACATGATAAAGTAAGTAAAACTTACCAAACTACAACATGTTTATCAAAACCTCGGCCCATCGCTGATCTGTGATGCTAGCTAGCTCTGTTTTATACAGTCAAATGTATAAAACAACAAAGTATGAAGACAGTATGCTTGGCATTGCCTCGTTAATTTGCTCCAATAGATGGAAACATATCTAATGCTTATTTTCTTTTTTCCGACTTTGTTTTGGTAAAAATTCCAACCATATTTGGATAGAAACATGGCCTATGATATTTTTCTTCTTGAAGAGAAGCAAATTTTCACATTTCAACTGCATTCTGTCTCTACCGTGTGTCTTTTCAGAGCTTATATTGATTTTTAAACTGTAATTTACATATAACTGCAACAGTCAGAGTAGAATCATAGACTATAGATACAAAACTGCCTTTCATCTCAAACTTCCTGGACCAACATGACCTTCTCCATACAGGTATTAGGCAGTAGAGAGAAGGTCAGAGCGATGGCTCTGGGTTCTTCACCAGTGCTTGTAACAGCATGATACACTTATTTCTGTCATACTTGTGAGTATAACAAAGTCCTCCCTGACAGCCAGTACACAAAAAGTTATGTCACACATACACACAAGTTATGTCTTAATGTCAAAAATAGATTTATCTCTTATAATGTGAAAGTTTATGCGCCAAGTTCAACTCAATAGCGACTCGATGCGATAATAACAGCCTTAAATCAAAGAGTCTGACATCGATACCACTGACCATAGTGGAGCCAAACAACTGCTGCATCAGTTTTAACCATTGTAATACAAGAGGGTCTCTTCAACCTGAAATAGAAATAGACAGCCTCTCTTCATCCTTTCATGTGTTGTGAAGGTTTTAGTGTAGCTGGACCTCGCTGAGGGGCTCCAGGGGGGATAATGTTCTGCTGCATGAATGGTAGCTGATGCAACTTCCATGAGTGCTGGTGCCATTTTTAACTCCTTATGATGCATCGAGGGGCCATGACCCCTCAGTAAGAGCTAAAGGTAAAGTAAGATGAGACTAAAACATTAGGGAATAAAAATATGTGAAAAATTAGTTGAATTTGTAAAAAATACTTTTAAAAATCACAGAAAGACTTACAAACCCCAGCAATTATGGGATAATTTCATAGGTCTATTTCATAATAATTTGTTAGTTCTTAGAGGAAAATGCCTGCTTAAGATGCAGAAAAAGATTTTCTCTATTATCAAAATTATAATGAATTATCCAGGACTTTGGATTTTAGTGAAAACTAAGACAAAACTGTTAAAATTGTTAAAACAATTCAGATCTCCTCCAAAATACCCTCGTGGTAATTAAGTGTAAAAAAGTGCTACACCTGACGATGTTCCAAATGTTTCCCAAGGTTTTATTCCCATTCAAAGGATTTATTAAATGATAGTATCTCAAAAACCCTTATTGCCTGTAGTTTATGTCCTGCCTCAGATTTTCTTACCTCTGCACCCGGAGGGTAGTCGGAGAGATTTATAGCCTTATTTTGTGATCAGTACTTGCGAGTATGTTCAGATATTATTTTGTTAATTTACTTTACTTAAATTTTCTCCTATAATCTAAGGGCTCGTACATATGGAGGCAAAGATTTTATTTGCACAAAAAATGATCATAAAAACTATCTTTAAGTTACTGATGCAAATATTATAGAAGCAATATGCCTTTTATTTCTGAAACAAAGGGTTGATTTTAAAAGTAAGATAAGATATAAAAGGACTTTAGTTTGTGCCAAATGCATGGCATGGAGATGGGGCCTGATAAAGCTGAATGAGTGAAAAGCTGAATGGAGCCAGATGGCTGAGGCATCCATGGCGTTCATGGTCACATGGCGGATTGCGTTTCCTTTGTCTCTGAGCCCCACAGGCTGGGTGAAAAGGGGGAGATCCGATTTCCCGTATCTTTGATGTCTCCTCCTCCCACGCTTCTCCGCCTCCTCTCTTTTCAGCCACCCTCGCGCCCTCCCTCCCACCCAGACAAACACAAACACACATGTGCCTTCTGCTAACGGGAAACCCGATCGCTTTGTGGAAAGGGGCCATGAGCTTGAATAAGCTCACTGAATGAGCACATGTGGAAAACATTTAAGATGGGCCACAGTTCAAACTGAAGACGCCATGGACTTTGTGTCTAATATAACATTACAACATATAGGCAGTGTAATCACTTATCTAAATGTTTATTGTGTCCAACTGTCAAACCTAGAAGGCCTCTGGATGCGAAAAAGAAAACTCAGATAAGTTCTTATGATCACTTTCATCCATTGAAATGTCATCAGCCTATCAAACCCTTTAACGTGAAAACATTTCATAAACATCCAAAAGGAGAAATCGTACTGTGTTTGATTGTGTCAAATGTGGTGCCAATGTAAGGGAAGCCAAAAAGACTGAGACATTCACAAGTAGAACCTGACAGCTAACAGAGTTATAGAAAAGAAAAATACTTTTGTATCTACAACCAAACATGATCAACATGTTACCAAAGCAGACTGTTACTAAGATGACATCAGATCAGTTGTCCCTATTAGAGCTTCAAGGCTTGGAAACTAAAACCCTGTACAAATCGTCAGTGTTCATTTGGCTTCGGGCTGCAGTTTTGCAAACCATAGTATTTACATTCAGGATATGACCTTAATTTCCATAAAAACTCATCTGCTGGAGTTGGTGGAGATGGGTGGGGGGTTATCCATCTTAGCAAACACTGGGCACTGCCATCTAATTTATATTGCCAAACACCACGTGGTATGTAAACTATCCCTTTGATTGCATTGTTATCAGGGCTTCAGCTTTCAAGGGTGGGATAAGCCCACGCCCTTCCAGGGTCCGCCAACCAGACTGCTCGGGTCAAGAGGGGCCCCTTCCCGCACACAGCCATTTTACCACTGAGGCTATGTTCTTCCTGTAGCCAGACTGATGTCAGGGCCGAAGAATGTAGAAAAACAGAGCACACTGGGGGGCCTTGTTCTTTCACTCTGAATAGTCCCAGGGCAGGAATCCAGAACACATGCCACACACGCAGCAGTGAGAGGAGCGAAGGGGCCACGTGAGAGGGAGCAAGTCCAGAAGAAAAACACAGCAACAACGAAAGCACAGTCCAAAGCTTTACAAACAACATGGTTTAAGATGACGAAAAGTCTGAAAAATGTCCTACTTTTAAAAGACTGTAATCTAAAACCTCATTTGGGAAAAAAACAAATTCATATGGACATAAACATTGAAAGTCAAGCCTTTCAACCCAGGTAATGTATTCCCAAGGAACAATAAATAGAATCAGATGAAGACCCCCAAACCAAGTCTAAATCTTAAAATAAAAAACTATGGGTAACAGATCCACTAACCCTAGAAAAAAACGACAATACAAAAGTAAAACTATGTCTGCAATTCCATACCACTGATTTAAAAGCAACATAATCATTTTGTAAATTGAAACTTGTTCTTATTAATTAAAAATCTTTGAAATGTCTAAAATGTGTTAAAGGACAGTTAGAAAAAGGCCTTTACCCAAACTAAAATTCCTATTCCTGAATGCAAGGAGGAGGAGATGTACAGACGGATCAGTGCAGTTGTGGCCATGGTACAAACACTGCATCTGTCTGTTGTGGTTAAGAGGAAGCTAATTAAAACAGCAAAGCTCTCGATTTACCAGTCTTTGGGTTCCTACCCTCGCCTATGGTCGTTAAATGTTGGTCATGAGTGAAAGAATGAGATTCCAGATACAAGAAGCTAAAATGAGCTTTCTCTGGAGAGTAGCCAGGCATGATCTTGGAGATAGGTTTGGAGGCATCAAAAGGCATCATTTGAGGTTGCTTGAAAATCCTGAACACCTATCTCCAGTGTTCCAGGCACGTCCCACCGGGAGGAGGCCCAGGGGACAGCCCAGGACATGCTGGAAGGAACTTGGCCCTTAAACACCTTGGACCCCAGAGAAAGTGGAGGAGGTGTTTGGAGAGAGGAAAATCTGGGTGTCTCTGCTGAAACTGTTGCCGGTGTGATTCGGTCCCAGAAAATCGAAGTATGACAAGTACAAGTACTGTATCTATGTTTCTGTACTAAATATTCTGTTCATGCCTTTGGTTGTCAAGCAGGACTCACAACCTCATCTTAATGTTTAACTTGTTTGGACTAATTAGCATCAGAGTAGATCAAAGTGTGAAAACAGCAAATAAAAAAAAAACAGAGCTTTAATAAATATTTTCTATGTGCATGTTTCCTTGTTCCTTTAAGGCATTGCAATGAAAGGCTGAGTTTTCTTTCAAGAAATTTATTATCATTTTTTCAAATTTTATTATAGGCTTATAATAGCATGTGCAAAAATGTTACATTGAAATTTAACCTAATGTTGTTTAATATGTTTTTTATTATTGCGACCTTTATTTTTTTACTACATGGCTTTATTGTAGTGAGCGATGCTTCATTTGTATATGAGGAAGTTTATTGTAATACATAAAGAGGAGGAAAAACTCAATCAGTTTTTTTCAGTGAGCATTAAGGCTGGTGAATGATTATTTCCACATTTTTAACTGTGTATTTGAGTTTGACTCCTCTGATTCACTTGATACCTTTCACACACTTGCTTCACAATGTTCCTACATTTTTAAAAGTCTCTGAATACGTTTAGTTATTTCTTCTAATTTAGAGAATCACTCAACCTTGGTACTGCCCATATCAAGTTATTAAAGTAAAATTTAACCTTCCACCAAAAGACCTTGAAAAAACAAATACCATCATTGTATTAATGTTTGCAGTTGGTCAGGAATGGAGCTCATCCTTTACTTTTAGAGGCTTATATCAGGTGCCCGTCTATTTACATATTGACTTTTTGTAGAGCCTTTAATGACAATCCTATAGAATCTGGTACAATCTGGCTCTTTATATTTGTGCCATAGACCACAAAAAATATTAAACCAGTGTAAAAAATCCCCTTTAAAGTCTACTTTCAATACAGATTCTATCTTACACAATATTTAGTGTTCCATGTTGTGTTTGATTTCAACCATGTTATTATAACTTTCAGTGCCAGTTGTGTTTGGATTTATATTAACTAATATATATTTTTAATTTACTCTTAAAGATATTTTAAAAATATAAAATTCTCACCAATACTGAAAAGGTCTTTTCTTTTCCATGTCCACATTTGGACTAAAGCTGGGTAAAATGGTAAGAAAGTTACCAAACATAAACTTGTTTGTTTATATGCTTTGCGATTGAAGCCATGGGAAAGAACCATCTGGGTTCAGTCTTTTTTAACTTCAGAGTGTCTAAAGTTTTAAATCTAATAGTATAAAAAAGAGTCTACTTGTTACATCAGTCATAAACTTTTTTAACATTTAAGATGAGGGAATACTAACTATAGTTTTGTCAAACTGCGGGGAGAAGACTCGCAGCCTTTTGGTAAAGTGTAATCTTCTTGCATGAGATAATCTTTTCCGAGTAGAAATCATTTCATGTTGATACACCTATGAGCCTCAGGGAACTCGAAATAAAATGGAAACTCTTTTATCTAAAGGAAATTTACAAGTAAACCCAAAATAAACAGCATATCCTGCTGAGACATCCTCAATCTGTCTAATCAAAAAAAGGATGCAAGGTACATCCATCTGATTTAATAGGCAAATAAAAAGGAATGCAATCTGTATTTTAATTGAAGGGAAGAGTTCAACTTCCTGGATATCATGCCAAATCTCAGACATGTGTAAATACCCTGAGAGCATTCATTCTAAATAAAACCATGAACTTGATTATACACATTTGTAAGATTTGTAAGAAATGAAGGCATATGTGGTTTTAAAATAGTTTTGTAAATAGATGTGAGAGAATGTTTTTTATGTATTTATTTTCTCTATTGTAATATTCTGATTAAAATCCAATGCAAGCCAACTTTGTTCAGAAGTCAACAGTTAATCCATGTGTTATTTAATCTGAGATTTCTCTTCTTTAAGTTCTACGTTATTCAAAAAACAGCATCATTAAGACAAGAAGCATTGCAGATAGGGTCACCAGATGCCCGGGTTGTGCAGGACAGTCCTGTGTTTTTTACCTTTTGTCCTGCCATCCCACAAATCGAAGCAATGTCCTGCGTATAAAAGGGTCATATTAGAAAAAATAAAAATGTTCACAGAAACTTTTCCCAAATGTGAAGAAAGCAGAGCTACAGTCATTGTTACATAGCTTTACCAGTCTCCCATGTCTTGACCAAGCTGTTCATGGTGCTCCTAAAACAGAACATTTAAAGGAAACTATGTTTAAAGAGAAGAAAGCACAGCCACAGCAAAGAATTAGGAGGTGTTATAACTGGGTGAGGCCAGTGAAAGGGAATGCTCAGAAAGCTTTTTTGTGAAATTGTCTGAAGTTTTTGCCAATTTCATTTAAGAGGAGTGCAATGTAAAGCAACTTAATATAAGTTACAAAAGAAACTCATAGCTGAAAAAGCTTCTGGCCACTTTGTCCCTCATAAGTATCTTTGTTGTCCCATATTTGTTTTTTAGGTTCTGGTCATTTTAACTGCGGTAAACAAATAAACTCTTCAAGACATTTAAAGAAGTTTAAGGTTTTTAAACAACATCCCTAACATCACAGAGAGAGTTGGAAACTGCATGTGCCACAGCTACTATCCAGTTACAATGTTGGGCATTGCAAGGAAAACATTAATAGGATATTTAGTCAAGAGGTCCTTGGTAACTCTGAAGAAGCTGAAGCCCACGTCGGAGAAGTTGTTGACCAGATAAAAATTAGTTAACCCCTCCAAAAATCTTGTCTTGAGATGTGAGAGTGTAAGAGTTATTGACAACGATGGACAGTTCAAGGGCTATGAACTCTTTTGCAGAGTGATATATTGCATATACATCTTTGTAGGGTTGCTCTGGTTCTCTCTCACTCATGAGGGACTGAGTCGTTGGGGAGCAGCAGTGCAGGGCAGCAGTCCAGACCCCAGCAGCAGAGACCCCCAGACTTCTCTCTCCACCACACCTCCTCCAGCTCTGCTGGGGGAAGCCCAAGGTGCTCCTAAGCCAGTCGAGAGACATAGTCCCTCCATCTTTACTTTGGTCAACCCCTGGGCCTCTTCTAGGTGGGACATGTCTTGAGCACCTCCTGAGGAGGGTAGATGTCTGAACCACCTCAGCCGACTCCTCACAATGTAGAGGAGAAGCCTCTCCCTTCCCTCTTCACCCTATATTTAATGGAATACCCAGGCACCCTGCGAAGAAAGCTCATTTCACCCATTGATATCCAGGATCTCGTTCTTTCAGTCGATGTAGACTGACAAGTAAGCCAAGAGCTCTGCCTTTTGGCTTAGCCTACTTCTCACCACAACAGACCAGTACACCTCCTGTTTCATTCTCCTCTCACTGTAAACAGGACCTCTAGAAGCTTGAACTTGTCCACTCGAGAAAGGAAGTCTCCTGAAGAGGACAAGCCAACTTTTTCCAGTCGAGAACCTTGACGTCTTTGTAGGCTGAGAAAACAAAATATTTTCTCAGTTTTGCCCTTTCATGGTTAAGTTGTTACAAACTGTCTGAACCCATTATCTTCCGGTTGGAATAAAATAACAAGATGTTAGAGATACACAAAGGGAGGCTTTTTACTGCAGATACAGTGTTTTGCAATAAGTCAAAGCAAAGAAACACAGAATGAAAGAGAAAGAGAGAATGAAAGTAAAAGGATTGGATTTCTGAAGAAACATCAAAGGAAAACCTCCTTTCAAACCCTCTGACAGAACTTTGTAATAACAGAATTGAGTTTAAATAAAATGTTCTGGATTTTAGATTCAAATAATGCACACATGAGAACAGAACAGCCTGGAGGGTGAACCACAGCAAAAGATGCACCATGTGTTTGGAGTGCTGCGTTAAATTCATTCCCCTCCAGACAGAAACAAAAATAAAGACCTTGATGTCAAGTAGATAAATTAAATCAAAGCAGCCTTTGCAGTGAGATTTTGATCCCTCCCCCTCTGCAGTTACCAAAACAAAAATCCAATGAAATCACAAAACACTGCTGAGAAATCTCTTCCTGAGAGAAAGAATAGCAATGACGTCTGGTAACTGCTATGATTAAAGCCAAGGAAAGAAAGGTTGTTAGGTGATGATGCCAAACAAGATATACACATGATGACTCTGTTCTCAGACAGAACATACTGGCTCAGCTCTCAACTAGGGCGACTCTTTGTATCTTTTACATACAGATTAAAACAAATCTCTTACTGTTAAAACCTTACATGAATGACACTCTGATGAGACATGAAGGCCCCGCCCTTATTACATATTTATCTGAATGACAGCTGAATTATTTTAGTTCTTAGGAAAACTTTCAATCATCCCACAGAAATGCAGTGATGTAAACAATTTTAATCTGAATTATGATTAAACACACATATTGTAATCACAGTTATTCAACTTGAATTAAAATATAGATAACTTTTAGTGTTATTTATTTAAAAGGTCCATTTAATTTCATATTTGTTTATAACAGTAATAGTGACAAATCAGTGCAGTATATTAAATAATGTAGAAAAATTTTATTTTATGACAAGCTGCTATTCTACTTATGAAAACATTAAGATATTAAGCAGTTTGAATAGGAAGAATATTGTTGGTGTGATTGAGTATTTCATATCCTATTTTTGTGAGTCCAAGGGAGTTTATAAAGTGTACATAAAAATAAATGTTTTCATAATTCATGAGAACTGATTAGTTATCGCCCTTTCCATAAATTGTGATCATCATGCTGATTATTTTACCACATCATTATTATACAGACAAGAAATATATTTTTAGACCATCTGTATTTTCTTCAATGTCTTGTTGTAAACGTATATTATATGCTGAGAAAATAAACAAGGAACAGAAAAAAATTTGTTATTTTTTTATTTTAATCTATTGTGCGGGAGAACCAAAGGATAAAATGTGCCAAAAGACACAAAAAATACTTTTTATTCATTTTTTATGAGCTTCTATTGGATAGTATTACTTGAATATTTATTAAATATGTAATTAATTTTACTCATTTTAATAGCACTTAAAAACTTTAGGACTAATTCAAGCATTGGGTCACTACAGCATCATCAAAGGCCTGTTATAAAAATTAAACATTTGGTTTCATAATTTAATTGATATAAAAAAACAATGCTCTGGAATCATAACTTTACTCCAATTCATTTAACATGTTCAGCTACTTCGTACAGTTAAAATAAATTATGCATCTATTTTATAACATGATAATTGGTCTTTAATGGCTGAATAAAAATACTGTGAGGGGCCAAATATGTATCCTGATAATTATGACTTTTATTACTGTTTTGTTAATAATGCGCAATTATAGAAGTAGTTGTGTTGGGTTTTCCAGTTACAGTTCTAACAGCACCAGCCTGCTAGAAACTAAACATCCATTTTTCACTTCAGTTATGGCAATATAATGAGAGAGAATGTTGACAGCAACACTCTTTGTTGATGATACTGTTACCGAGGAAATAGCAGCCATTTTAAGCATCAGAGAGTTGTTTTTTTTAAAAAAAGAAGCCTAATTGGAGTATGATTTTAATTAAAAGAATACTACCCTTTCTACAACAAGATTGCTTGCATTTAGATTTTGAGAGAGAACAAGACTTTCCAATGATGCTGTATTTTGGGCTTTACTCCACTGTTATGGAACTAAGTGGATTTGGAATTATTAAACATTTAAGGTAAGGATTTAAATGATAAACTATACACCACAGAGTCTGCAGTTTATGTTATTTTACTAAAGGCTAATAAACACTACAGGCTAATATTGATTGGAAAATGCAGTTAGAAATGTCAACTCTTTAATCATTTTGTCTTGGTTTTTAAATAGTGAATAACCTCTAACCAGATATTGTTTTTTTAGGTATTCATTTTTTGCAACATTAGCGCAGTATCGTTATATCATCTTATGTAATTGATAATTAACTATACTACTAAAAAATATATAAGACACATGCATAGTTACACAATTATTTTATTCATATTTTATAAAAAGCTCATGAAATAATTTCAGTTTGTTTTCTAAATTTACCTGCTAATAAATCAATCTTAGTGCACTCTTTTGTATCTTTCCTTTATGTCAGTACAGCTGAGTCAAAAAGCTTGAGTCACCACTAAAGACAAACAGTACAGCCAATGGATTTATAAGACGAACAGCTGACCTACATAATGATGTTGTATAGCTAAACCAACGTGTGTCACTTGATGATAGCCTGCAGTGTTTCTTTCAGTGATGTGTCAAAATGAAGGCCTGGCATCACTGTTTTGATAGGTTATTATAAGGTCCAGACATGTCTGATAGGATTACGTCAAAATATTATGTAACTCCTTTGCAAGTCCGGACATGTACCTTTACCATTCCTTTTAGCTTGGTGCAAGAATCTGCCTCCCACTTTTGTTCAGAACAAGATGTTCCCAACAAATGACGCATCATTTAAAGTGGAATGTGGAGGAGAGCTGCAGATCTGCATGTGATCAGCTGGGGCTGTTACAGAGGATATTTGAAGCCAGAACAGTCAGGCAGTAATTCATGATCTAAGAGGATTAAGGAATGTCTCAAATACAAAGTGATGTAATTTCATTTGGAATGAAGAAAATGATGTTTTTGCAATGTCAAAAACTCCCAACTCTGCTGTAGAAAGAAAAGCATCCCTGAAGCATCAGGTTGTCATCATCATGTTTTACTTTGGGGACATTTTAGTCAAAACAGCTTTACTTCATCTGTCTTCATCTGACCGGAGCGACTTCTTCTCCTCATGTTGAACTCATTTCCCTTATTGCTTACAACTGATTTTAAATGCACTTTTTGTAGATTTTATTGAACTATTACTTTCTTCTTTCCTATCTTTTATAAAGGCCAGATCTTTGAAGAGCAGGAGCTGTGGATCTCTGCAGCTCCTCCAGAGTAAACAGGGGCCTCCTGGCTGCTTCTTTGATTGATGTTTGTTGTCCAGATTGAACAGTTATGTAACTGAATCAGACCGATTTTCTCGCTGAACACTTTTGAAAGGGCTTTCATACAGTTCATAACGGTATATTTCAGTTAAATAGTGAAGCCCTTTATTGTTAAAACCACAGTGCAAGAACTGTCGAGTTTAGCAACATCCAAGAGGAGTGAATCCTCCAAGTCAATAAGTTGGTGCAATCAGTTGGCTTTCCTTAGATGGAAAACTTCACCAATTTGATTATGATATGATTTGATTAAATGATGCAATATCCTTGAGATAACATCTGTTATAAACTGTAATAAACTGATTCAAAAGTGGAATCATACCAGCATAATGAGGGTATTCTGTAAATCTCTAATTTCCGAATAATGCAACCAGCTAACCAGTAAAATGAAGTTAATTATGTTGGCATATAATGGTCTAATCCAGTAGCTTTTATCAACCAGTAAACTTGCTTCCATTGCTTTTAAAAAGCCTTTGAAGTATAACATTTTCTCCTCATCTTTTTCTTAAAATTAATTTAGCGATTTTTGTCACCATGAAGTCAAAACTAGCATTAGTTACCAAAATTGTTTTTACACATAGTGAATTTAACCACATTGTCACATTTTCACAGCACATGGATATTACATAAACATAAAGAAAATCACAATTTCGAGCACATTAGGCGATTCTGGATCCTAACTGTAATTTATCCTGCCCTCAAGGGACAATAAAAGGCATATCATGTCATGATCTAAGATGATCCGTCGTTGGATCTAAACGCTGCAAAGGCTAAAGCTTGATATGTGCACCGTTTTAAACGGTCCGTTCAGAAACAAAGCGTGCTGAGCCT